>JARFOC010050770.1:0-20408 GCA_031763485.1 Osmoderma eremita | reverse complement strand
TTTGTGCGGTGTGGATTTCCCGATACTGTGTATTAGTGATACCAGCCCACAGTCCTTGCAATTCTTTCACAAACATTTATTACTTAATTATTTATATCGTTCGCTCTTCTTCAATTTTTAGGATTATTTCTTGAAATAATAATCCTTAAAACTGCCAAAAGGCATCAAGGAGCTTTTGCTCTTCAAATTAGTTCCCACTAGTTAACCGACTTTATTTGTGAAAAATAAAAAGAAATTTTTTTTTAAAAATGGGAGCTATGGGGTACTGGTCCCCCATCCGAAAATATTTCGCGTTATTTTTGGGCCTATGTAATATATTTCAAATTATATTCTATAAGAAAAGAAGAAATCTGTTAGTTTTCGAGATATTTACAAAAATTTAAAAATCATTGAAATCTCGGGGTACAGCCCCCCTGCCGCGAAATCGGGCGATTGTGCGGAGACAGAAAATTGTTTTGTTCTTATACCAATTTACTCTTAGACTCTGCCAAGTTTCATTTAAATCTGAATTTGACAGTTGCCGGTGTTTCCTTGTTAGCTAGGAATAGTTCGTTCTAACGAATAGACATTTGCTCGTCATATCAGGCCCAATGCCAAATGATTAGTTACGTTTTAAAATGATTTCCCTCTTTAGTTATGGTATACAGATAAAGGCAGACATATGAACGAAATTAGTACTTATCGGGAATACATTATTGTCGAAGATAAAGAATTGATTAACCGTGGAGTCGGTATTGGAAACTTAAGGAGATAGATAAGCCGCTGTACATTTGAGGCTAGTTATGAGGAGTGTCGCGGAAGCAGTAGTTTCGATAGTTTGAAGAGAATAGAGAAAGAACAAAAAGTATCCTTACCACTTCAATGAGTGAAAGACTCTCTATATATGTATGTACATATGTAAGTACGAACGTTGTTGCAATATTTTCGCTTATTTATTCTTTATAAATATTTGGAGTTATGGGGCTGAAAATATCAAAATGTTTGAGGGTGGAAAGGATTTGGGACAATAATATCATATTACAAGCTCGATCATAGATGCATAGCATCTTGGTGGACAAGTCTAGAGATCAGCCTCGCCGGAAACATGTGTTGATAAACATGGATCAAAATTAGATAAATTGAAGCTTTGGAAGTGTGTGATCAGTAGGTACGAACTCTTAGAATTCGAGTAAAATATCCACTTTACGTAGCAGGTTTGCAACCGATTAAGAATTGGTTCCGTGAAATGTTTGCCGAACAAATGGTAAGCCGAGTTAGTTTGTTATCATTTGATAATTCAGGTGAGACCCATTTGCTTAACTTCCAGCCCTTTCCCAGCTGATGAAGGTGCTTCACCACTCACATTGAAGCTTTCTGCAAGCTCTAGGCACGTTGCACTGGAATTTGTCTCCATAACCTGTTGAATATCCTCGTTGTTAATGATCTTCGGTCTCCCAGAGCGAGTTTCTTCGGTCAAGCTAAGATCTCTCAAAGAAAATTTTTTGAACCACTTCTGAGCTGTTCGATCACTTGCGACATGATCTCCGAATGCGGTAGCTGTGGTACCAGGATCGTACTCATAGAGTAAATAACCTCATAATAACATTTTATTCATTGCCATTATCACATGCATTTCAAGGTAATGAAATGAAAAGGAGTTTTATTTATAGGAAAGCGCACCGCAAATTCTGATTTTATACTGAACGGGATTGGTGACGTGAAGTGGGTATTTTTTCGAATATTCGTGGCGTGTCGAAATCTTTACAGCTTGCGAATATGTCCGGCTTACCCATTATGTTAAGAAAGTGCAGTTATATTTATTTGACTAAAAGCTTAATATGTATACATTATACTATATATATAGTGGCTAAACACCCCATGGAACTTTTTAAATCTTTATTTTCGGGGTGATCAGTCTTTCTTTCCATGCATTAAATCTTTTCGCGTATGTTTTTCCATATCTTTCTATTCTTTGCTTTCTCCTCAGTTTCTAATTTCTTTTTTCTTCAAATCCTCCGACACCTTCTGCAACCAAGTCCACGTAGGTCTTCCTCTTTCCCGTCCTCCTGATTTTCACTTTATCATTGAGAAGATTGTTGCTTCTGGTCCAGACCTCCATCTATGCTTTCGCCATTCCACTCCTTGCTCTCTGATTTTGCTTATTACGTCACCTTCAAGAGTTCTTCTTTTTATACTTTCTCTATATTCCTCAATAAAAATTTTAATAAATGATTGGTTTCACTAACTATTTACCAAAGGAAGTTTCGAAAATACTAATGATATTTGCTTTATCAAAACCATTTATTTGAATCCCTGAAGTATCTTCAAACAGAAACGCCGGAGCACCGTGGAAAGACCGCTAATCTCTTCGTTTGAACTGTTAAACATTTCGCTGCCAGATTGGCTATCGTAACAATTTACTATTTACTATTGATAATTTTTTTAAAATTATCTATTATTGCTACGACCTCGTCCAATAATTTATATCAAACTACAAGATGTAACTACTATAGCTATAGTTGTAGTAGCTATTTCCTATATGTTTTTTTAACAATTACATATGTAGAAAATTAATGTAACAAGTTCCCACTACTGTAATTTACTCCCACATTGAATACAAACTTTCCTCGCTGGCTGGTCGATTCTAATCTGTTAACTTGATAAGAATGAGGAGAAACTAATCCATCCGTCTTAGAATAGTCCTATAATGATCGGTCCGATTAACTCTCGGCAATTAATCAACCGTATAACGAGGCATGTCGCAGCCACAATGCTTATTGTTAATTTGAGGAGGCTCTTGATACAGTAGGCACAATCAATCAAACGGAAATACCTTAGCTTTTAGGTCGAGTACTACCAGCAGCGTTATTAGGACACGTATATGATTAAAGGAAGTTAATAACCATGTTCAATCATGGATACCGACCGAGATATGTATTAAGCTATATACAGGCTGCCCGTCTTTTAATACTCGGACTGTATGCTAGGTGGCCACCTGATATTTTGGGGATGTAATATAATGTGTGAGACAAATTCAATTGTTCCCTGACCATTCTGACCGTCAGCCGACGATCTGAACGCACAAGCTCGCGGATTTTGTCGACATTGCAACCGGTTCATGTAGTTGAAGGCCTTCCGCTGCGTGGCTCATCTCCCATCGACTCTCTTCCACCTGAAAATGCCTTAAACCACCGGAAAACCTGTGGCTTTGACAAAACACTGTCTCCGTAGGCCTGCTGAAGTTTGCAAAAGTTTCTGTTGTACTTTGCCCAAGGCTGAGCAAAACCTGATTGCACACCGTTGCTCGAAATTAATGTCTTTCATTTGTAGAACTCACTACGAAAACCGGGAAACACGGAAAACACGACAACGGACAACCAAATGACTTGATCGAGTTCAAACATGCACTGAACGCGTATTATAATGTCCACTTATCTCCCCTCTTCCCGTGTTGCCATATCAAACGCTACGTTGTCAGTCCCATTACTTAATTTACACACCTCGTAGATATATATCGAAGACATTGGATCTGCGCTACTTGTGAAAATACATATTTGGAAGATCTATAAGTCGAGAACGTTTATTATTGAAGAGAACACGTACGACAACAAGAACATGATTGATTTTTTTTTGCTTGATTTTTGCAAAAGTTACGTTTATCTTCGAGCTTCACACCACACCAACGATTATTTGGCTACTACCGAAATGGCTAGTGTGCAGTCCAATTCGAGGGAATTAATACATTTCGGAACATTTCAAGCGAGATTTATAGATACTTCAAGTTAATAAAGGCGTTTGAATATACCGGACACTGTTTCAAAGTATTCTCGGCCACTCAGTTTGTAGACACTGGAGTAGATATTTCGAATTTAACGGATGGAGAAGTTTTAGTACAAAAGTGAATTATACGTGGAAGAGTCAATAGAAACAAAATAGCTATGACGAATCAAATTTTCCAAAGAGATGCAACGGGCAATCGATGCTTTCCTTGAAGGTAACCAATTATAGAAGAATTAGGGAGAAATGAAATTGCCATTTGGAATAAATTTTTGCGAAACAAAGCAGCAGTGGTGTCCAGATTCAAGATGCCCATCACGAGATCTAATCTGGCGATTTGCATAATCGCTCTTGTTACGTTGATTTCAATGGATTTTCATCAAAGCCATTTCTTGTATCTGGTGGCGTGCCGCAAGGTTATAACAGGTCGACTTCTTTTAAACATTTATGTGAATAGTCTGTTGGTTTTTCAAAATTTTGACGTTCTTGCTTATTAAAATTCGCAGTAGGGTTACCTCGACTACAAGAGAAAATATCACAGCAATTCATGATTGGTGCTCCAGTCGTTAATTGCTCCAATGTTGATAAGTCAGTAGTGTTATGGCAAAACATATCATGTGTAATTTTTGTAATTTTACAGGAGAAGCAAAAACACTTTTATATTTTTAATGGTGGATATAGATTCCCACAGTATCATTGTATCATTGCCATAGTTATTTATACTACTAGGTGTTGACAATAAAATACTTTATACTTTATGTGGGGCAATTTAATGCCAAAAAATGCATTTTGAGAGAAGAGGCAAATTGCATGTTTTACCATAACACTACTGAAATGTTCGGAGCTTACCCTAACTCGTTGTTCTAATCCAAAGATGATGGACTACATTGTATCTAATGTCACCGTCCGCATAGTCAGCTAGTTTAGGGATCTTGGTGTGCAAGCAATCTCTGCTTCAGCTTCTAAAGCACTTGGATTTCTATTTCGTACGTTTACGAAGTTTTTACCACAATGGTGCACTGAAGACTGTTTACTACTACCTTGTTCTCTCCAAACTGGAGTATGCGTCTACGATTTAGTGTCCTCACTACCACCATCTTGAGTTACTACTTGAAAGCGCCCAAAAAGTCTTCCTCAAATATCTGATCTGATACTGATTATTATGAGCATTATGGTTCTCTCTATATATTGGCTTATTAATTTGATTTGCAGAGAAAGGTCTTTCACGTTCCTTAAAACTGCGGCCTTGAGGCCTATTACTCTGCATTCGGTTAATTCCTGATTATTCCAATAGATCTACCCCCCTGACAAGGTTTAGTAGAGTGTGCGTCAAATCCTTTTCCGGTATGCCTCTCAGTGTGTCTATTGCACCTGATAGGGAGTTTCTTCGGTGGCTGTTTCCTCTTCTTCATTGCATAATCTACACAGCGGTTCCTCTCTGTAGACTCCTATTCTGTGTAGGTGCTTTCTTAGGTTGCCGTGTTCAGTAAGTAGACACGTCATCAACCTAATCTGCTAAGAGACAGTATGTCAGCTGTCAAACGCTGTGATGGTTTCATCATCTGTTTGCTGTGTTTCTGTCCTGCTACATGGTGCCAGTGTTTCTGGTGTTGTTCAGTCACCCACTCAGTTACCGCACCACGCGCAGCAGCTTTTGTAATCTCAAGAGCTGGCTCAAGTCTAGTGAAGGTCATTTCGTATCGCCTCCTTGTTATCTGGTCTGCCTGATCATTGCCTGCAATTCCCTCATTCCCCACCACCCACATCAGCTTGACTGTATTGTGTTTCGCCAGGTTTTGAAGGTCTTGCAGACAGTCCCATACCAGCCTGGAAGATATTCTTATTAGATTTTGTGTAAATCTCTTGGGTATCAAGGATTATTATTATTATCTTCGAAAGAACATTGCACCAACTGCAAGAGTAGTGTCGATGTGCATCACGCAATTAGTAAATAATGCTTTTAGGATTATAGTTGTAATTCAGAAACTTTTCCAGTTAAAGTGCTTCTATTTTAATAAACAGCATTCGCATTTAGTTAACTTGACCGCAATAAAACTTTTATTGCCTTGGCGCAATAAACGATAACGAGTTTCAATACAAAAACCGCCTACTTTTTACACGACCGTAAATAAAAATATTTTGAGGCTACGTGAATCCGGTTAGGGTTGACGTGGGTTCATCTCTAACTTTATGCGGTCTAAGTATAAACAATAAGTTAGCAACAAAGCCAAACACAGTCCCGAAGTTACACAAATCACCAAATCGCCGAACGAGAAATTAGATTACGGAAATTAATTGCCTTGGTTGAAAGGGAATTTTCGGAAATTTATGCGGTCGACGCGCGGACCGAACAGTCTTTTGTACGGGATTTAAGTTACAATCGGTTTTATCTTCGCACGCCGTTTTCGCGGTTTCAGATTTTCCACCGCGTCCCTCGTTTACGCGCGCAACCTTTGCTTCTCTCCCTGTTTGCCTCGCCGCGGTAATTTCATTCCGTTCTTAAAAACGATACGATGGGGCGAAAACACATTTCCGCTGTAAATCAATATGAGGGACGACGCAGTTCGACGATGAATTTTAAGAGTCGCCTCTTCGCCTAGTGCTAAAACGGATCAGAACGTGCACGTACTAGTTTTTGCGCTTTCTTTTCATACGTACACATTGTGTGCGGTTGTGAGCAAGCGCTCGGCTTAGCCGGCCTGTATTTGGGTAACACATGCTCTGATTCTAAAACAAGCATATTTTCGGCACACGGAGCACAATCGCAGTTTGATGGGGTTTGTTCGCTTTTTATTGCTACATTAAGCATAAAATGTAGCTTCGTTTTAAAACTGCTCGGTACTTGTGCGCAGTCGAGCTTAACGACTTTTAGGGTTTGTTCATTGTATGGAACATCCCCACTAATCACATGTAAGTTATTTGATTTTGATGAAGCCTTAAATATGTTTTAATGTTAAAGTAGATATTTTTTCCGGTTGCTCTTTTTTTTAAATATATGGAAATATATGGAAACGAGGCAACGAGGATAGTTGCTACATTTTTGTTATATTGCAAAAAACGTCTAATGACCACAAGCCGTTAGAACCAGTGACGCCACAACCCGAAAGGTACAATAAAACCCCCAATGATATCCACCCTACTCGGGGTTGCTCCGGCCAGCTTAGTGAAGACGGCTAGGTTAAAAGGGTTGGCGCCACTTCCGTAGAAAACGTTCTTTCCTCGAGATTCAACGTACGGAAGAACGCGAGTGAATAACGTCTGAGTTAGATATTTCTTACAAGTTCAATTAAGTAAGACAACTTTGGTGTATAAATAAGATGTATTGATTTAATTAAATAAATGAAAAGATCAAGTAAAAGGTTGGGATATTAATGAAGTTAACGTTAGCAATGGTTTTGCCGGAGTGAAGCCCCTTAAAACCATCAACTGATCAACTGTGATCAACTTTACACTAGCATACATTATCCAAACATTACACCATTACATTATCAAAGTTAAAATTAAATAGTTACCAAACACAAAAAATATATATATATATATATATATATAAATGTTAAGAAGGTTGTTGGGGAGTCCAGCAAATAACAATTATGATATGAAGTTCTTTATTTTATTGCGAATATTTCGCTTCTGTGCAGTATGCTTCATCAGGGTTAAAATATGAACTCATGAGAAAAAATTGCAAAATTGTGCTTACAACGAATCACTCAGCCAGAAAAAGGTTGCTCCTCATTTTGGGACGTTGATGCAGTAAAATAACGACAATCACAAAACACGTTAAAAATTTTTAAAATGTTAAAAAGGATAAAAAGCTTACATCCGATCGCTCGAAATAGCGATGCGGAAAAATGCGGAAAGATGCGAAATATTGGCAATAGAATAAAGAACTACATATCATAATTGTTATTTGCTGGACTCCCCAACAACCTTAACATTTATATATATGTATATATACTTTTAATTTCTTTAATGTTTTAGCACTTGTTTGTCACGAGTCATCTACTTTAGTATGAATTTTTTTTGTTTAATTCCTAATTCCTTAATTGAAAATGGCAACGAATAAAACTTTTATTCGAGGTAGTTTATTTTATGACTACAACTTGGTACACAGTGACGGCGCGCAAAATATGTACCGCCTTTAGAGATGATGCCGTAAGTGATCGAACAACACAGAGGTGGTTCAAAGTATTTCTTCTGGAGTTCTCAGCTTGACTGATGAAGCACACTCTAGGAGACCGAAGATCATTAATAGCGAGGATATTCAACAATTTCTGGAGCACCTTCATCAACTAGGAAAGAGGCGGAAGTTAAACAAACCTGTCCCACATGAATTGTCAAATGATAATAAATGAAGCCGTCTTACCATTTGTTCGGCAAACATTTCACGCAACGATAATGAACCAATGATCGGTTGTTAATCTGCGACGAAATGTGAATATTGTACTCACATTCTGAGCGTTCCAATGATGCGTAACCAATGATAATTGGTTACTGCCTACTGATTCCGTACCACGCACTCCCAAATAAGATTTTATAATGTGTTTGCTGGACAAAAGAAGGTATTGTTGAAGCGTAGACAGTTCAAAACTGGAGTTGATGTGATAAATGCAGTCCGTCAATTTTTTGATTTAAGATCCATAGCGTTCTACAATAGCGGCATACAAAAATTGGTGTCACATTGGCAAAAGGTCATTGAGTATGATGGTAATTACTTCGATGATTAATAGTGTATTATTGTTTCTTAACAAATATTTATATTTTACCATTGATTTACCACCAACTTATTTGGTTATCTGATATCGAGAGAATTACGTTTTAAGTAGTCTAATTTTTTTTTAATTCTATTACAACAAATCATTTATTCTAGATAAAATGCAAAAAACAAATATTACAAATACGTTTTTAATTTTAAAACACTTTGAACTCGTTCAAACTCAAACAATATCCATACAAATTTATGGATTTCACACAATTAGTTCTATTTCTATATATTCTATAGCATTTGTTGCGGCAGGCGACCGAATTAAATTCTCTATCACCGGTCTGAATATTATTGCACAATATATAGTAATTCGACCCACCGCAGTATATGTCCAATCATCTGGATCGTAAATTGCAGTGACAAACAACCGCTGCTAGAAAGCTTTGTGTTCCGAAATTTTCGCCAGTACCCTAGAATTTACCGTACATCCAGGACTTTAGTTTAACCCAATTTCAGTTCGAGCAGCAACAAAGCTTTAATTCCTACTATCACGGCTAATGTTGGAAATAGAAGCTTTCAATTATTGACTAGTCAACAAAGTGTCGAAAACGCTCTTTGAGAATCTGTTAAGTTGAAATGATAGATAATTTTAGTAACCTTCTTACACGAGTTTCAAATTGTTTATATTTCGCTTTCCAACGATGGATTGACAAAGAAAAACCTGTATCTTTGAAGAATACATAAATGAAAACGATTTGCATGAAGTCATTCCTTTATCATTTCAAGCATGCTTTTTTTACACAACAAGTGTATAGCTTGTTACTGCCTCTCCCCGCCGTAGAGGGTTGCTTCACAATATAATCGATTAAGTTATTTTGAATTTTCTTTATTCCTTTATTTCCATAAAAATTTCTGGCTGCTCACATTCTTGGCTATATTTATTTTTCGAAATAGTTAATTATATCACTGTGTTTTGTAACTATACAGGTAGGTTCTCATTGAGTGCTCAGAACAACTACATTTGTTGTTACTAATCATAGGAAGTCGATCAAATTAACAAAGGCCCAGAATAATTAGCAATAAAATTAATTATAATTAATAATTCATTTTCGAGAAAATGAATTAAAAAGTGCCTTGCGCTAATTGTTTGGGACATATGAGCGAAAAACAAGGAAATCACGAAAACGTACTTAATTCCTGACAAGAATGAAAGATTAAAATGTTATTGTCTTGAAACAAGAAATATATAATGTATTTCAATATTTATGAAAAGTAGGTCAGCCTTGCCAGTTACCAGGGAACAAAGAAAAGGAACAATGTCTTTTCAGTTCTCTGCAAACATTCTTCCCCCTCTTCAATATACTCGTTGACTTACGTATGTAAGTATACAGAACGCAATTTTTTAGTTCTTCCTTCCACTTAATTCATGGATAACTTACCTAACTCTACCATGGTGCTCTTACACATTAGCACATTCTTGACATACTTCAAATATACTCTCTGAAGAAAATTCGAAAGGAATGAAATCCTTTGTAAAGCGTACCCCAATTATCAGTAGTATCTACATCTACAGAAACTACAGACAACAGTGAAAGTAATTTTATAGATTGCTTTATACAGGCTGGTTGATTTCCTATTGTTTCCGTGCGAATCAAAGTATTAAAAAAACTCAAAGACATATCTGATACAATATTTTGTGCACTTTCCAGTCAGGTAAGATAGCTTGCTGTACTTTCAAAAACAAAAGAGGAGCGAATGACAATTTGGTTTTCTTAAATTTAACATCCTGTATTTTTCTGCATATTTAGGTAGGAAATTCCGAATATTATTTACTGTCAATTATAGACGAAATTGAGCTGCCAACTCCCTTTAACCCATTTTGCACCTCGTAGAAAGAATTTTTAGTGATCTGTTCCAAGTGGATCATCTGATTAAAATGCTTAGTACCCTAAGGACTACCCTAACACCAGTTCAAGTTTCAATAATCGTTTCTATTTCATTACAATCAAAACTTTATGGTGCAGTTCTTCCGTTTTAACCTTAAGTGTTAATAGCGACGAGATTTTCTGTAACATCCGTACCTATAAAGGATTTCGAATCTTATAATCCAAAAAGGATTATTATCGCCGAGCTCGGATGATTCCCGGCCGCAATCGCCAGCTTCCTTTGTCCCGGGGACGCAGAAAAATGAAAAATTATATTGCTTCGATCCCCGGACGTTCCACTGTTGGAGACCGGCTTCGACAACGGAAGACAAGCGGGCGACAACAAAAACGAAGACGGAGATAAATGATTTATTCCGGTTCGAAATCGATTAGGAAGACGGGCGTTTTACAATCGGAGGAACAGGTTAATAGATTTGTCGCCTTGTTAGATGCCCGTATGAGTACGTGCCCTCGAAATGTAATAGCGTTTCCCCGAAGATGAGCCTTGAGACGTTTTTCCGTCCGATTTCGACGCGCTGAGTGTTTGTAGTTTTTTTCGCCTTCGAAAAACTTGGAGAATTTTATTTGGCGGAATAAAAAGATATATGGCCGAGTGGCGGAAAAGAGTTAATATGACTTGGTGACATATTTGTAGTCGTTTATAAAGATAACATGTTTGAGACTTTTGTCGATTTATCAATATGGATATTCATATTTTAATCTTAAAGTGCGTGCTTGCATAAAAAATTGCTCGATGGCTGCTTATTCTTACTAAATATTTGAGAAATGCTTACGTAATAATTAAATAAATAAATAATGTTTATTGTCAAATGAGGAGATCCAATAATTGAACCAAACTACATTATAAGGCGTACATACATACATATGAACAGACAATGCAATATTTAAAATACAATAAACGATGTTTTTATTGAATTCATCTAACTCGTTATTATAGAATGTCACTGTAATGAAGATTACAGCCCGGCACACCGCTAAAAATGGAGATTCACATAATAACTTTATTCTACAGAAAGGTAACGAAAAAGTTGCACATAAACACGAGGAAGGAACAACAAAATTAATATATAGGGGAATTAATCTTGGCATTACTCAATTTAAAAATAAATCTAGCACCACGTACATCTCGCCGGAATCTCAATGAAGGGAATTTATGGATTTGCGGCAATATAGTCCACTCCTTATTGTGGATATCAAACAAAATCTAAAAATTTTCGTTGCAATTTTCTACCGATAGTAGTAGATATACTGGAGGCTAATTATGCGAAGTACATTCAAGCTTGCTAACCAGCAAAGTTGTGTAAAGCAATTTCAAAAGAGAACAGTTTCGTACGGAGGTCAAAATAGATACCAATGTCATTAATGGTATGTTCCAATTCCAAACCTTCATAGCCGACCCCGTATAAAGAATTAATGTAACTTTCGAGTATTAGATATAAAAACCTTTAGTCATATTCAATTTCAATTTATTAATCTAACATCATTCAATGATGAGATTTAGATTCCCTTACAGATGCTCAATAGCATCTCAAGATTATATAAAGTTATATATTTTTATGTCATCTGAATAAGCTGGTGCAGGGCATATAATTTGAATATCAAAACCCAGATTAGAACCGCATAGAAAGCCAGATGAAGGTGGAAATTTGTGGGATTTAAAACTATAGCCTCACCGGATTCTGAAGTAGGATTCAGTAAACGAAGAAGTGCTGGAGTGAAATCGTAAGTAGCTACATTTCTCAGCAATACGCCGTGGTCGATAGTATCAAATGCTAAACTTATGTCAGTGTAAATGGCATCGACATGAGCTTGGTGATCCAGTGACGGGGAGGGGTATGTTGGCTGTGTTAATGTGAAAACAATGAGTGTTTACGCAAAGCAAAAAGCTTAATAATTTCGGTCAGAATTATTACTACTTGTGTGAGAAATGAAATACAAACGCGATAAAACATAAAATAATGATTTATAATGTAAAAACAAAGTAAAACAACAGAAGTGACCCTAGAGTAAATTTATTTAAAATTAAAGAAAAGGTAATTCATTAAAAACTAAAATAAATAGTGCATAAAATTGAATTGAATAAAGTGATTAATGTATCGCACAAGTTAGTAGCGGCTATAACAGTACGATTTGAGTCACTTTTAATAATGATGTTAGGAAAAGCTTAAAACAAAAAGAATTTAGAACGATAGATGAGTTAAAATACTTAGCTTATTGAACACGTGCAAGTACGGGAGCTCCGGATGGACGACTTAGGGGTTCCTAACTTGAAGAATGGGCTTCGAAGCGGTGAATGTAACACCTAACACGTACCACATGACAAGCGAAATACTGTCTTGTCCTCATTGGAAGAAGAAGAGCTGTTTGTTCTGTCCTGGATGGACGAAGACTATCTGTTGTCTTGTCCTGGTCGGAGGAAAACGAACACTGTGTGGCCCGGGCGAACGAGACAAATGGCACATAATCAAGTGAAGAATGAGCAGTAAATTGATATGAAAATGGTTAGAAAAATGGTATAATAGGGTTATATTTGAAATTATATTTGATTTTAATATAATATTCCTAATAAAAATTATTGTAAACTTGTTTTCTCAGTGTATGTCGTATAAGCAAGCAGTACCTATGCGTTTTGCACAGAGAATCCCTTCATTTTAAGTATGATATAGGAAAATAACGAAGTTGATAGGAGGAAGTATAAAATTTGGGAACTGAAGCTACAAATAATCTTCAAAATTATAAGAGATGTGTGGGTTTTCATAAAAATGCTCCCAAACAATTTCTAAACACGGCAATATAGACGAATAAATTAGAAAATTACGCAGAGGAAGTGACACGCATGAGTTTTCACATTAATTATATCTACTGTAGTATTTTTTTCTGAATTATCCATTTCAACATAACTTGGAATTCGTCGGTTGCAAATTATTTAACATTTTCTTATAAAAAAAAAAACTTAAGAGAGTACAACATAATATACGGAAACATTAATGTTTTCGACATAGTGCGACGAGAATATCACCTGACATAACACCTTCCTAAACTGCTCGCTTGCAGCGACTTAATAGACACAAGAACCGTAACAAACGGAACAATTAGCGTGTATTCTGTAATGACGAAATCTGCGCTTAACGATAACGACATCCACTTATCTGTCTCGCACGCATCCCACCTCTGGTACCTTCAACAAACGCGGACGCCTCACCGATAGCCTCTCTTATCCACAGCAGGAGTAGCGGCGCTATTGATTTATTAAGTCTTGGTTAACCAGTCCGCAACACGATAAGCTTTGCATGTTCTCGACTAATGCCTCGAATGATTAGTGCACCATTGATAGGGAATGTGCAGGCACCTTACGCGACAGGACCGATTTACGTCGTCGAGATTGTACGAGAATAGGTGGGGAATAGCCGGTGGCAAAGCGTTGGGAGGCTGTGTCAGGTCGGCTTGATATCCTTCGATACCATAATTACAACGTTTGTACGATGAAGTATAGAATTATTTACCTATCAGTGCTATAACAATGAATAAATAATTTCTACCCATTAAACTCAAACAGTATTACGTTAGTTATATTCTTTTCAAATGTGGTCTTTACATTTTTTATCTACACATCCAAAATTTATTTGATTTCTCACTTACTAAAGGTAGTATCGAAGAAATAGATTTGATTTTATCGACACCTGCACCGAAATTGTAATATTCTCAAAAATATACTTGTATACTAAGAGTATACGTGGTAATCGGTAATGTAATTACTATGCGCAGGGAGCGGATTAAATTAAAAAGTGGAGGAAAAACCTTATTGGCAGCAATACATGATCTAATACTACAAATATGGAAAGTAGACGCTACACCAAAAGAATTGAGACGGGGAATAATAATTCCAATCCCAAAAAAGGGCGATCTCAGAAAGTGTGAGAATTATAAGCAAATAACATTACCAAGCACAGCCTACAAGTTATTTACAACATTGCTATTAAAGCGATTGAAAATATATATATAGGGAAGGAAATTGGCGAGTATCAGAATGGGTTCAGACCAGGAAAGTCACCCGCAAATGCAATATATGTACTGAACCAGATTATAGAAAAGAGCTATGAAGAGAATATCACGCTATATATAATATTTGGAGACTTTAAACAAGCCTTCGATAGCATAAAAAGAAATGCCATCCTAAAAGACGCAAGGAATGTTAAGGCTAATCAGAGCAATAAAGATCATTAGCAACAGTACAAACAAATAGAGGAACAAATTAGGACTTATAAAGTAGTAAGGCAGGGAGATGGGCTGTCCACGGCTCTATTCAATATAGCTATGGAAGGAGTCATAAGAGCATGCGGATTAGGGGGCACAATAATAAGCAAATCTGTGCAAATAGTAGCCTTTGCGGATGATCTGGCGATAGTTGTGAGGAACAGAGCAGTATTAGAAGCAACACTGATAAATATAAGTAAGGAGGCAAAGCAAAGAGGTTTGGAAATCAACCAAAGTAAGACAAAATATATGGAGGTAATTGCTGTCAAAAAATCTAGAAGAGCGAATGATAAAACCCAAAGAATTAGATGCTGATAGGTTTGTAATGTAAAACGTTTGTAAAACTTGAAAAGCGCACCAAAGAACTTCAACAACACCACAACAAACGCGGGAGATTCCCGAGGAAAGCAATGAAACCAAAAGAAAACAGGTAAACAGGAAATGAACAATTCATGAAAACAAAAATAACACAATAATCACAGCACCTGAAAATAGAATATGGATATTTCTTTCTCAACTAAAACTCTACAAGTGAATCAAGAAAAGAAGATTTCTGCCAATAGATGGCACGTACGTTCAAAAATTAAGTATATAAAAATATATATAAAAAAATTTATAAATGATCTCAAAGGTATATTTATATATTTTTTTAAATATATTTTTATATACTTAATTTTTGAACTACAAGTGAAGAAGATGTTAAAATTATTTACAACAAAATAATAGCAGCATGCTTGCATGTGAGAACTTATATATAAGAAATACTAATATTGCAGCTCTCAAAACTGCGATAAGAGAAGAAACTTAGGAAAGTATGTTCAACCCTGAACTATGGCCAGCAATCTTAGAACAAAGAAAATCTTAACATCAAATAAAAATACCTCAAAAGGAGGACTCATTTTATTACACCAGAATATACAGAGTATTACATATAAAACAGATGAGTAGGTAATTTATTTGAAAGACCTAAACCCAGAGGTGGTTGTTGTGGCTATCACAGAACACTGGTTGACACCAAACGAGACAGTCTCGATTGACGGTGATGTGTCTGCATCCATGTATTGTAGGGCCTCACGTCTTCACGGAGGCTCTTGTATAATGGTAAAGGAGGGAATGGAGTATACTGAGCTATAGAACCTGAAAAATAAAAGCATCGAGTCAACATACATTCCAATGTTGACTCGATGCTTTTATTTTAGTTAGTTAGTTATTTTTTTTAGTTCAGTAAAATTGAGCAAAATAAAAAGAGTAGTAATTAATATCTATCGACCACCCAGTGGAAATTTGGAAGACTTCTCTGGAAAGATTCACAAACATTGGTTGTTTTGATTAGAGCAGCACTGACATCCACCCATATAAGCGGTGGAAATCGGGAACCGGTAGTTAATAATTCTCTAGAAGGTAATCAGAAAATTCTTGTAGTTAATCAGATGCTGCTTTTATTTCATAGAGTCGAAAAAAAAGATTATTCAAACAATCATGAACTTCTAACGCTGATTTTGGTAAATCCGGTAAAAGTTTTCGCCGGGTGTAATACATATTTTTTACGCAACGTATTCATAGTTAGACTGGTTGAAGTGGTCTGCTCCTTAAACAATTCCTTCCTGATAATTTTAGAAGGTTTTTCTGTTATGTCATTTTCGACTTTTCTTTTTGCACTATAGCTTAACAGTTGTCTTTGTGTCACATTTTGTCATTCCGAATCGTGACTGTGGCTGTCATTCAAACTTATTGCACGACTAATTGACTCACCTATGTATATGTGCTTTAAACGAATTCTTGATGCAACCAATTTCTGATTGCGCTCTTTAGATTTGTAACACATGTAACCCAATAAAAGTTTTCCTCGTTGGCTGAAGATTTCCGTCAAATCCGAAACGTCACTATCTGTAGTTGCTATTTCAACAATTTACGGAACACAAACTTTCACAAATTTCATGCACAATTCAATATTGTGTCTCTACAATAACTAACAATTTACAGAAGATCATTTTCACAGTACATTAAGAGATGATGAAGGATTTGCCTATTTGGAAATACTCCTTTGCCTGGAATGCATTTTAAAAACATTTAAATATGAATTACAATAAAGATATTTTCATATAATCATTTCCGGTTACTCCCATTGGAATTTCAACCAAAAATTTAAATAAACCTGGCTTTGTGAAAGAATTGCAAGGACTGTGGGCTGGTATCACTAATACGCAATATCGGGAAATCCACACCCCACAAATTAATTTAATAAAATTCGGGACATATGTTTCAAGAGCATGTCGACTCCCATTATAAATCAATTCCCGAATAGACGAACGTCATATCTCACACGCACGTTTAAGAAAGGGACTATATACACATCTTTCTCTATACTTATAAGCGCAGTTGGCGTAAAACGCCCGAAAAAATCAGCCTGACCCGAATGGCAGGTAGTATTTACGACCGTGAGAGTAGAGTAGTAGGGGTACATCTGTTTTGTGCGCATTTAAGAAATATATACAGGTGTCTTTTTTCTTTCTCGGTAAATATATTTATTAAACTAGCATGTTCTAAAATTCCGTTTTCGCGATTTAGTAACTCGGTCCTTTTTTAATATACGCGTCTAGTTCTCGCGGCGAGTTTACGTTTCTTAATAATTTCAAATTATTAGGAGTAATTCGATGATTCGTTTCAACCATGTGTTGCGCTAGTTTCAACTCTAATTTTCTCTTTCCTTCTGCTATCAATCCCCCGAGTAAATATAACCATGTAAGAGAAATTAAAAACCAATTCTTTTTACTCAAAGTGTGTGTAACTATCAATTGCAACTTGAAACAATTGTGACTGAAGCAAGTTCATAATCTTCTAAAGTTCATGAATTGGACGTGACATGTGGAAGGATTTTTTTTGCAAAAATAGTCCTCCTAAACCTACAAAGGTCAGCTAATATTTAATATTCGTACGAATATTTTTGCTTAGAAAGTTTTAGATGGCAAATGCACCAAAAAGTATAAACAAAGAAACAAACACTAGAATAAGAATAAAAAGGAAGCAATACATACAAATTCCATTTGACCCCAATATTACGCTTATACAGCTTATAATGAACTTTCCCTTTCTCCTTGAACAACCCACGTAAGTGGATCTTTATAGATTTCATATCCATTCTCCATTCTTAAAAGTTCCCCGCGCGATATTTCTGTTTGGCCAACGTATAAGGTTCGAGGCCAAGGTATTAAAAAAGTTTGCATTGCGTTTCCCCACAAGAGATCGCACAGACAGAAAAACCAACCGACAGGAAGAAGTCCTACAAAAGGTTTACGTAATTCCGGGTCGTAAACTTCAAATAAAGAGGAGGAATTAACTTTTTTCCCGTTGCCCCCACCCTTACCCTTCCTTTTTTTTAATAAAAAGTCATTACGTGGCAGTCTTTGCAAGTCCGAAATTAATTAAAATCGTGACGGAGGGCAAGGTGTGGTGATGAAGTGAGAAGAAAGAGGGATGGTTGCGAAATGCGCTTTTTTCCGAGGTGTTACGGAAATTACTGGCTCTTAAATACTCCTCTGTATAATGAAATAACGAAAATCTTTTCAGCGTCCTTTTTATTACATTACTAAATTAACTTATGCAGATTTCTCGCTTTTTACTGATAGTTACCGATGGCGAATATGATGTGCATGGTAGGTTCTCGTAATTTCAGTATTATCCATTTAAATTATGAAATTTATTTTGCACGAACAAAAATTTCTTAAGCGAATGTTATGTAAGAGAAAACTACTAAAAGGAGTCAAAACCTATGGACATGAAATTCAATTAATCGGAGCTTGTTTTTATAACATTATTAAAGTAACAAACTTCATTTATGTTCTCCCGCTTACGCTAAATTATTCAGCAAATAACGAAAAAAAGCTTAGCTCCGTTATCCAGTTTATAATCGAAGCTAGAGGTTCACCTATAGAAATTTTTTTTCATTTCGTCACTGGAAGTAAAAAGTGATGCTTTTGAAACCGTTGGATCATCCTACGATTCCTATTGAGATATTTCTATTATCCAAGTTCTTTGCAGGAATATGCACAATGTATTCTACAGGAATGCAGTTACATTGTTTCCAAAATTTCTAAATTATTTGTAAGCATTGTCTTTGTGATTAAATAAAACTTAAGCTTTTAACAAGAGTATTATTATTGCTTGTTATTTCCGTAGATTTCTTTTAATAAGAAATTTAATTGATTAACGTAAATTTATCCTCTGTAGCAGGGATATTTCTCATATAGAAAGTTTTGTTTTAGCGAGAGAAAATATTACTTACCTCAAGAATCCTAGTATAAAAACACTCACATTTGCCTGACCGTACAATAATTCTATCATCAAACACAAATCCAAATACTGCAATACAACGTTTACAAAACAACCAAAAGTGAAAAAAATTCTTAAACCCTGTCACTATGAGTAATATATTAGTTCGCAGGCAACAAGATTATTTTCAAAATGGTGCTTTGATTCAAAACTATCTACAACAATTCCTTCATTGGAATAATTATTTTATTGCTGCAGCTTATGACCTGACGCGTACAATCTAAGTTGAAGTTATTATTTTTTTACTTCGTTTATTTTTCCGATCCTCTAGCAACATACCTATAGTTCGCCTTAACCTCCAAATGCAGTATTGGATATAATAACAACTGTTTATCTCTTACTATCCTGAGTTGCTGTCATTAACGCTATCTTCACTTCCGATTGCCATGCTACCTATCTATCTGTCTATTACCGTCAATCGTCATCGTCGTAGTTTTAAAGTATTTTTAGTTAAATTCCAGGTTAATTTGTTTATATATAGTTGTACAAATCGTTCTTCTCAGCAACATTTGCTATATATATGTGCATATTACATGCCCTTAGCAAAAACCCTACACACCTCTTAAAAATATACAAACCATGTACCTATATATTTCGGTAACGAAGTTGCCAGCCTTAACAGTAACGCTAAAATGTTTAGCGTGACTGCTGAGGTTGACAATTACATTCCCGAAATATGTTCTTAATCTTATGAATATAAATACTCTCAACAAAGTTATGAATTCAGACAAAGGGTCTATCCCGCATTCTAGTTTATACGAACTACTACAATAAATAGTATGGCAGGTAGAGGCAAATCCGGGGTGAGTGTATTACTCTTAATTGGGGGTGTTATCGATTCAAGGTTATGTTTGTTATGCCTGTTATATTCATAATCCAGAAATATTGCTTGTCTTTCATTGTAAAAATGGATAAATAGTATTTATATTTATAGGATACCCTAGAATAAATTGTATGGCATGTATACACAAATTCAAAACGAATGCAAGATCTTAATTGTGAGGTTATAGATTTAGGGAATACATGTTTAGCCGTAATATACTAATTACATGGTTGTGTTTGTATATGCTTGTGGGTTTTTTCATGATGGCAAATATAATAACCGTTGCATGTCGTTCGCGGTTACAATAATTATTCAATATAAATAACTTTGCAGGTCGTGGGTGGACCGATTGTTGCCGTTCGTTGCACGATGTTTAACGACTAAGCAATATATTAGAACATTGTTTATAAGGGCAGAATTAATGTCTGTGAGATTCATAATCCAGAGTATATTGCTTGTCTTTCATTGTAAAAATAGATATAGAAGTATTTGTATTCATAAGATCTCCTAGAATAAATTAAATGGCAGGTGTATACAAATTTATAGCGAATGCAAGATTCTTATATTTTTTGAGGTTATTGATTTAGGTAATGCATGT
>JARFOC010050732.1:0-49143 GCA_031763485.1 Osmoderma eremita | reverse complement strand
ATGAGAGTTGGGTGTTCGAGTATGACCCGGAGACAAAACGCCAGAGCATGGAATGGCACACTTCAGGCTCTCCAAAGTCCAAGAAAGCTGGAATGAGCAAATCAAGAATCAAGAGCATTCTCATTAGTTTCTTTGATAGCCAGGAAATCGTTCACAAAGAGTTCGTGCCTCAAAGTCTGACAGTTAATCAACATTTTTACCGAGAGGTTCTCGAAAGACTCCGAAAAAGAGTGTGAGACCAAACATCAAGAACGATTGGATCCTGCATCATGACAATGCACCTCGTCACACAGCAATTTCCATACACGGTCTTTTGGCCAGTAAAAATATTTCTGTGGCTCCTCAGCCTCCTTATTCACCTGACTTGAGTCCACATAACTTTTTCCTCGTCCCAAGATTGAAAATTCATCTGAAGAGACATCTTTTTGGGACACGCGAAAACATTCAAACGGCTGTAACCGACCAGCTAAAGGCGGTTCCAATATCCGAGTTCCAGCACTACTGTGAGGAATGGAAGAACCGTCTCTAACGCTGTGTGGTTTCCCAAGATAGTTATTTTGAGGGAGACAACGTTCAATTGTAATTATATCAAAATAAAAATATTAAAAGATATGAGTCTCATTACTTAATTTACACACCTCGTAGGTATTTGTTTATTACAATGAAAAACATAATAAAAACTTACACTTTTTATTTACTTTTCAGATAGTATCTAAGTAGACCCATTTTTTGGACATTTACTAAAGGGTTGAGGTCACAGCGCCTGTAATCTAACTTTTAGCTTGTTCAGTCAACTGAATGCTGCTGTGAAAATTTAATGCGCTTAACGTAAATTATGCAAATCAGTTAATATTTCGGACGGGAACTAATGTCAGGGTTCCTCCACAACTTTCTCCGACAAATGTTGCTGGAAATGTTTAATAAATTTAAAGTTTCGGAGGATAAACTGTAGATTGTCATAAAGTGTAAACTAAGTTCATTCACTTAAACGTAGCCTTCTTATCAAGTATAGTCTTTCAGTTCCCGTAAAGTAAAGTACGTATGTACACTTTAAAATTTTTACTGTTTTAATTCCTAGTTTACATTAACTGTTTTTATTATATTGCCGTAGGTATTATTTTACAAATTTCATGCGTTAGAAACTATTTTTCAGTAATCATTTATTAACTAATTCGTGATAGAATAAGTAATTTATAAATTCTAATATTCTGCATGAATCTCTATGCTCCGAAATATGGTAGACACTGAGTTTGAAATCTCAAATTTATTATAATTGAGTTCGTTACCTTTGTCGCAGAATATACATCTGCAATTCAATTAGATGCAAATGATGCTTATATTCCCGTTAACAAAACTAATCTCTGTGGAATTTCTTTTATTTGGTTTTGCCACTGCTCTTGGTTAAAATTTAAATAATTGTGGCTTAAATAGCTTCAAAAAAAAACAACTAACTAAAATAAACATTTGTCCGTACGCTTAAAAAAAAGTAAGAAAATGCTACATGCGCAAATTGATTTTCGTTCTTATTAAACGTGTATACGGACTGTTGCTTAACTTACTTCAACGAAGGAATCTTTCCTCTTATGGACACTAATTATTAGCATGTCGCAACGTTAACCGTTCATAGTGTGCACTATTTAAGACAACTGCTGACCTGACACCATTAAAAAGGCGAACGGTATAGACAATTACGTTTCAAAAAAGGATATAAGCTTGATGGTGGTAACGCACACAGATGTTATTAGGAACAAAGGAATTATATGCCCACATTGTCTTAATTTTCTGTTGCAGCAGTTCCTACCAAATATGTGATACAACATCGTAATTTATGTTTTGAGTTTTGAGGTGATACGTAAATTCGCTGTTCAAAGACTAATCATCACGTTATAATTATCAAATTTAGGCGTAATGGATATTGTTTTATCGCTAGAACCACTGCTTGACTAATATTTATATCGGTTTAAAATTATATTACATAGTATCTGTTTGTTAATAACACACAAGATGAAAGGAACTGAGAAAAAAGAATTTTTTAAATTAAAAAAATTAAAGCAACAAGCAAAAGCAATGAAATATCAGGTACATCAACATCTTTACTGAGACGATCATGCAGGAAGATTTTAACTGATTTTTGCCAAAGTATTTTGAAGATAACAGATTTCTATTTACAATTCTTTATACAGACGAAGGTCGATTTAATAGAAAACAAAAAGTACTGGAAAAATTACCATTTTATAGGAGTAGGTAATCTTCAAGAAGATTTGGATTCAATTGTTGAATGGGCACATTTTATGTAAATATTGTGGATCCAAAAAAAAATGTACGGTAAACTTACAGGCGAGAGATACACTTCCTAAATTTCCAAATTGACCACTTTTTGGATGAAATGCCGTTCATTTTGAGCAAGATAGGACGTCAGCTCATATCTTCGTAATTGTTATGCAGTACCTACACGATAGGTTTTTTGAAAGATGGATTGGGACAAACGGATCATCAATAGAATTACTACTAATAGAATTACGGCAGGACAACTTACAAATGTGATAAGAGCCACATGTGGTCTCATTCAAACATATGAAATCTAAGATATTACCGGTTAAACAGGCGGTGGCAAAATTGTGAATTTATGCCTCACACGTAATTCCCAAATTTCGTTTCTCTATCGCAAGCACTTTAGAAGTTATAGGGCCGAGCCACCTTACAGAAACACCCGGTACAGCTTCTATGTATACATATACATATTTATTGATAAATTATTGTTGTATACATCATTAAGTGCGCCCAATTTAATGCCAACATTAACGGTTATCTTGCTTCCATTGGGGAATTCTGATTTATGCAGATACTTTTAGCACTTGAAATTTACTATCTACAATCGTGTTGGTTGTAAGGAATACTGTCTAAGGTTGAATTACTCTATACATTATTCTAAGTTTATCTGCTTGGAGATCTTAACGCCTTCCATAATATATCGCACTGCTCTGCTATTCGATATGCATTTAGAAGAGATTTACTATAAACGACGCTTGGCTAACGTCAACCATTGTTTCTCGTTTCTGTTACATCTACAGCTAACAATGATATAAATCTAAAGGATGTAAAAATTCATTGACAAACAATAGCAATTATTTCATGGTTCGATTATTACGCGTAAGTTAATATTAACCCTAAAATAATAACAACAATAAAGGTTCATAACGTGTTCATAGCGCCGCAATATTCGATATAAGCAGCTATTCAGAAAGAATTTCACATTCCCTCTGCGTACAAATAAATTACTGCTTATTATTGCTTATACTGCTTGCATTATTATGACATTTTAAAATACAGTTTTACAGAGAAAGTAATTTATGGCACACCTTCAAAGATCGACCTTAAAAGCATGAAAAGAAATCGTAAAACAAAATATTTAAAGTTGTAAAGACGGCATTTTAGAGGAGCGCATAGCATTGTCAGGCATATTAATTACTAATGAGATGGTGTCCTTCATTCCTGCTGCTGTATATTGATTACTCTCGTGAATGTTTTAAAGAAAACCTCCATAATCTTGCCGGTGACATTTTGATGTACAATAAATTTTTCCATAAAGTTCATTTCAATAAGGTTTTTACGGGCGATTTTACTACAAATCTTCAGACTTACTACAGAGTCATAAGCTTTGTAATTACAGCCGAACAATATACCTAGGAGATAAAATGATTTGTTATGTTAAATTAAATTACAATAAACTTACTCATATTCCATAGCCATCAAAACATGTTGTTAGAAGATTATTGCTATTAATTGATGAAGTGTATAACACAGTTTTGTTTATTTAAAAAAATAACATGAATTGAATGTAGTTTTCCGTTCGAATGTATTGTTGTAAAACTCCTAAACGAGGTTAGCAAGCAATAAAATGTCAGTATTACTTGCTTAGTATTGCTAGTGGAGTTACTGTTATTATCATCCAAATATATTTTATGAGAAGCTGATCACACAAAACTATTATATAAAAACGGTTAAAAATTAAGGAGAAGTTAGCGTATTAATGTTATATGGTGTATTAAAAAAAATGTCGCAATATCTATTCAAAAAGGCATAATAACTGCAATAAATTATAAAATACATGTTTAATGCTAGCAATAAAATGTGATTAAATGATTTTGCAATTAGAAGTTTTTAGTTTATTTTATTAGACTATCTATGTCTTGCCTCAAATTATGTAGGAATCCGTACTAATATTTGTACAAGATTTAATTTAACTTGTAATAATCTTTATTTACTTAACTTTAATGATGAAGTGTAGGGCATTAAACAAAAACTAGATTAGTTCAGAAAATATGGGTAAGCAATAAATTCAATTTTTTAATACAGAAAGTTAGTTATCTTCTTCATTTACGAAATTGTTATTTTTCTTTGCTGAAAAGGTCTTGGCTACCAAGATTTGCCTTGATGTAGATAATAACTAGCTGAAACTAGTAAAGTTTGGAACTCCTGCTATTAAATGATATGTTGAAATTATGTACATGTGGAGGGGCACATCAAAATTTCCCTTCTCTGATCTCTTACAGTTAATGACCGTATATAAAATAAAGCATAAAATGCACAGATATTTTATTTATGGCAATGCTTTAAACTTTCACATCTTTTGGTTTCGCTTTTAACAGAGATTTTACAGTGTGTTCTAATTTAGCGCAGCGAATAGAATTAAGTTTTCAATGAGTAATAAAAACGTACTTAGTATAATTGCTCTTGTTTTTTTCTAAATTTGAAATGAAAAACTAAAGATACACATTTTTGCCTTTCACTAATGTAAGGTAAAAATGTTAATAGCCCAGTTCTGTAAGTTACCACATTTATTTAGTTATACTATTAGAAAAAAAATAACTTTAAAATATTGAATTTTACCTATTTTTATTCAGATACTTTCTAGAAGGAGGATTGTATAATACGTTAATAAGCAGATAGCAAAACAATTGAAACCAGAACCGAATAACCAGAGAGATTTTAGTTTTTAGTTTCATTGTTAAACAATTTTTTATTCAACATTACGATTGTGCACTTTGTATTACATAATTGAAATAATGGAAATTACGTAAGTCTAAAATTTCAACTAGTGACACAAAGAATTGTTGAAATCAGTGCAGATATTAATTGAGTATGAATAAGATATACTTCTTTCATAATTTCTTTGTGATATTTTACAGTATTACTATTTTCACAGATATATTGTACTCAGTTTCAAAATACTTTAGGGGTTCATTGAAATTCACTTCGTTAAACACTAAAAATTAAATCTTTTTACTTTTGTTGTAAACGTATCTATTTGACACACGCAGAGGTGAAAGTTACGAGAAAATAGGAAATATTTTTCATGTATGTATCGCGATTATTTAGTTGGAAAATGAAAGTCATATGAAAAGTTTGTAAAGTAATTATTGACAAAAAAATCTAGTTCCAATCAAGGTTAATATAGAATCAAACCATTATTCGAATTCCATATAAGTACTTTCAGGTAGCATACCCTTATAGAAGGAAACGTCTTACTAAAGCACATTTCAATGGAAAATTTACAAACACTTTAAACACCAAACATTCCGTTAACAGATTCTAATTAAATAGCATGAGCTTACTTCAGTGGAGCCTAAATTAATATGTGAGTAATTACGATATCTGGATGACTAACAAATTTGAATCAAATGTCCAAACGTTTTAAAATGTCTCAGTTCTGATGTCCAACTAGTCCGTTTGGTGCGTTTGACAGTTTGGGACTCTATTGGTCATGCTCGTTAGTAAATGACGCGTGGGGTGAAGGGAACCTTGCTTGCATTTCGTATATTTTGCGTTTCACATTTTTATTTGGACGCTGTCTAATTGTAAATAAGGACATGGTAATGCAAATAAAATGCAGTTCAGCTACATGTTTTTAACTGCTCTATTTTTAGAACCGATAGCATAATACTTGAAATTTAAAGAATATTATTTAAATAGATAAATAAATAGAGAAGCAATAAAGGGAATTTTACTATTATATGTATTCGAATGTGATTTATTTGTTGTACACTCCGCACAACATGAATAGGACCAAGCACATATCAGACATTTGTAGTTACTGTAAACATAGTAGCGCGTTGGAATCAGTTGCAAAAATAAGAGGGAGGTAAGTATGAAAAGATGTTCGCTGTAAGGTAATTTTTGTAAAATTCAGTGCAAATGTACGTTACCGATAATAAGTTGAGTATTGTAAAGGGCCCCTTGAATAGGACCAATCGACAAAATAAAAGATTCGTTTGCAATAACTGAATACTTTACTGAGCAATAATGAGTACTTTCACCATTGTTTCTCTAATCTCAAATAGTCGGGTTGGAAACCAATTATAGAGGATTCGCAAGTAGCCCACGGAAAGTTCAGACCAACTTCGTGTCTTGCTTGCTCCAGTTCTGCTGCGCAACTGATTTGCTTGCCATTGACATAAAGCTGTCGCAAAAACCATCCCCAAACATTTTCTATGATCTAAAACCTCCATGCCTTGTTCTTGAAACCAGCGTCGAACAATACTGGCATTACCTTATTGAAAAATAAATGCCTGACCTATCATGAGGTTGCCAAATTTGTCTTTTACTTGTTCAAGAAGCTACTTTCTTAATTTCTGCCTGTCCTTCAGTATTGTAAATCAAGGGCCCGTTATAGGAAATAACTTCCCATACCATGACTGAACCAGCATCGGCACGCCGCCGTGACAGAACCACTTCTTCTTTACGTTAATCATGGTAATTGACCATCCAACTAAAATTTCTTCTCATCACTTAGAAGAACAGTTTGCTACTCTTTTGTGTAGTCTAGTTTTGCTTGAGCAAACTGATGACTTGCAGTGCGATGAAATTCCTTTAAAGCAGGCCGTCGTTGCAGTTTTAGCGGTTTTAACAGTGGACAGCTCTTCAGTAGCCCTGTACAGTTCTCACCGATAGATTCGTTCCACGTTATTCGCGATCTGTCTTGCCGTTAAAGCCGAATTCGATGACACCCGTAATATGGCTCGACGTTCACTTCCAATTGTAACGAATTTTGTGCGCCCTTTAAAACGTTCACCATAATTTTCGGGATCTCTAATGAAACTGCTCACAACCTGGTGCGATCGACTTCGCTTCATCGCAATATCCCTCGCAGAATAGGTTTCTTAATGGAACGCCTTTATTCTTCCAACTTCTTCCACCGTTAAACATTTTTGCCGTCTCATCGTTGCACAATACCCTTAATTTGCTATGTTTTAAAATTGTTTGTTTATCGGAATACAAGTTGTTACTTTTCACGCACTGATTGCTCAATACTCGATCCTGGTCGTATCCAAACGGTGCCGTGCTTTTTATAGATATGCAGTACTTACTTACTTACTTATCAGCAATATTGCCGAATAATGCGTATTATTTATCATATCATAGCATTCTAGAATTCCATTACAATTTTCATTAATTAATTCTGTTCGAATTCACCGAAAGCGTTCAACGTATCTGTTGGTCTTATTCATATCACGCGGAGGGTATCTTAAGATGTGCACAAAGTTGAACCACTTTATGGCTGTCGTATAATCCATTACAGTTTAGTACTTTGCCCTTACATCCTGGCAGTTTACAGCCAGCATACAATATAGATATGTCTACTATGTACGCGATAGGTTTATGGTCGCCCGATGACACGGAAACTCGAAGCAATAGAGTACGAGAAGGAACAGCGAAGGAACCGACACTGCAGCAATTAGGAAGTTAATGCGTTATCAACAATCATTGGTAACATAGGACATTTTCTCTAAACGCTAAATGAAAATATTAATTTAAAAGACAGAATGTGGTGAAATATGATTGTACATTTTCTCAAACAAACAAAGTAAATAGTGTAAGGGCTGTGGGGCAGCACAATATACACACTGTTCGGGCTACTCCTTCCACACAAAGCATTGATTAATTCGGGACGATACGTGTTTCGGGAATACGTGGATTCCCATTATCAAGTCGAACAACCGAATGAGCGCGAAAATAACTTAAAACTAGAAACATGCATTGCTTTTTCCCTTCCCTTCATTCCCTCTACCTATATCTAACATACGTACAAAATTTCTCTCACACCACCGGCGCAAAACTTCTTCGTAGGACCACCCCGGTGTTCTTAAGGGTACGACTTTATTACCTCAATAAATCCATCAGAACCGAAAAAGACATGGGCGCTTCCTCCCGATTCAGAAGGCTTTTATTCTTTTTAATATAAACGGATTCATAAGCATCTAGCTCGCGCGTCGATGTTACAGATTTCATTAGTTTTAAATTATCTATATGTATTTATATTATGTCCCGTTTTTGCCGTATGTTCCACCACGCCAGACATATCAGCCCTCCCATGTCGGTAGTGCGAAATATCTTCATTGTATCTAGTTTCTATAGGCCTCTTTGTCTGTCCAATGTACACTTTCTCACAATCTCCACAAGCAATTTTATAAATTCCTGACTTTTCGTTTCATTTCCGGTTTGTCTTTCGGGTTTCCTAAGAGGTCACGAAGTGTGTTGGATACGTGTCGTCCCGAATTAATCAATACTTTGTGCGGGAGGAGTAATCCGAACAGTGTGTTTATCAAACAAAGAAAGGCAAAAAATACTTAATTCTTGTAAATAAAGTGAAAATTAAAAAGACTTCTTAATATAAAATATCTCTTCTCAAACCAATAAAAGGATAAATTCCTCCAAAGAATAAAATGAAATATTTCCTTCAAAAGCCATAGCGATTGCTCCATGGGCGCAGGCGTTATAATAACTTATCGCGGGCTTGGCCACCTATAACTGGCTCACGCTGTTGGGAGAGAGACTTGAATTGTTATCATTATTATTATTATTATAGCGAAATATTCTCAAGAAAATAATAAAATAAATAAATAAATTGATGATGATAATATATGATCAAAGCGATATTCGGTTGGAAAAAAGCAATGATAAGAATTAATAAATAAAAGATTTAACGTGACCCCACACAAAAAAATCACATGACCAATGCGGCCAACGAATAATACTCCAACCCGTTAATAACCTTCCATCAAAAACGTTCGAATTCCCGTTGTGAGCAGGACACCCATCCTGCTTACACATTCTTATTCCTGTAAAATTTTCGGTGATACTATTTTGTAAATATCTTTGAGCATATAGAACCCTTTCAATAAAAAAAAATAATGCTCCAATCGCATAGTCGCCTAAGAGGCCTGCCCTAACAATCACTTCTTGAGAGTACTGGGTTTGTGGGTCGCATGTAATGTCTATTATTCTTGCACCAATATCGGACTGTGGGGTTATAACGCCCATGTAGCGGAAAAAATGGACTCATTGGTAAACATAATATTTTTAACAAAGGTTTCATTGTTACTACAACGCGGTAAAAGTGCCTGACAAATGAGGGCCTCCCGTCTTTATCATCATGTATTGCTTCTTTTGATTTCTTAATCTGTACCAACGCTACTTATTTTGACTTAGGTACAGTTGCATACTGTGACTGCTCCTGTACTGCTGCACAAACCAAAGTATCCCGTAATTATTTTGCGGTGCCATGTTTTTCTATGTTACAAGTATCCATAGTTCTCCAAAATTTTAATTATGTGACGAACTGTCTCATATGCAACACTATCGTCGAATTCAGTAAGAAACGAACGTGTAACTTGTGGGATTGATTGGCCGAGCTGATAATAGTTAACAACATATTTTTAGTTTTCGAAAGAAAAAGTTTTTATAACGGAGTATAAAATAAATTGGAACAAAAATTTCATGATATGGCTCCAAAATATGTAGAAAGGAAGAAATAAAGCCAAAAAATACAATATTAAATAGAATATTTAAGAAACGCACTACGAATTAAAAGAATCAACATATGAGCAGGCCGTACCCTAACTGATGTGATTCAGCATTAAGGAAATGTGTTAGTCATTGCACTGAAAACCCTTTCCTGTAGATCAAGAATGATTACATACGTATCGCGTACACGGTATACACAAACATGTTATGGATACGATTTCATAAGGTCTCTGTTCTATAAGTTCTCCGTAAATGGTTATGTCTTTGAGAGGATATTACTATCATACGACATCCCATTATATAGCACAGATTTAAAGCAGGTCGTTTTGCGAGAACATAGACGGTAAAACTAGTAGAAACTCCGGAGCAAAAGAGTAAATAAAATTAACATCTAAACAGCGCGTGACAGCATAAATTTTGCTACCGTTCCTTTTATCTAAATTTAGAAGTATGGAGCGTCAAGCTACTCGGCTAGATTTAATATAAACACATAGCAGTACTATTTGTTCAACCTGCAAAAGTTTGATATTCTCATTAAGTTGAAGTAGTTAAAATATATGTCATTAGCAAAAACTAACCACGACACCTGTGTTCCTATTTCTGTAAACGTCACGGTTTGACCTTTTTGGGTAAAAGTATAATCAAGAAACATGAATGTGGTGCTGAAATTAATTCGGAATACCCTATTTTCGATACTTGATGAAATTGATACATTGACGGCAGATAAGAATGCAGTTGCAAAGGAGATATGCCTGCCAGGTTATACGTTTGTTATTCAAGCGGCAATATTTTGTTTAAAATGAGTAGGAATACCTTGCCTCCCATCGGTCTCGCTGCTACTGCATATTGAAATTGGTTCTTACTTTAAATTATTGCAATAAGTCAAATTCAAATTCCGCTATCACGACGGTAGAAGTAATGTTTACGATGGGAAGTCTCCCTAACTTAGTCAGAATTCCCAATTTCCGACGGAAAGGTGCTGGAAATTATATTATAGCCATGAGCTCCTATCCCGGATGCACAAATATATGTATGTTTACATATAATGTGGTTGTAGTTATCTTAATTACATTAGTTTGATGCTGAAAGGAAAACAAGATGAAACAATCGGAGTGAATTGTGAATTTTGTTTACTTTTGTGGTTCATTCGTAAAAAATCCTGAGGATGTAACGAAATCTCCACAAATATATATTCACTGTCGTGTATCAAAGTGACGGATAGAATTTAACGGAATAAAATATCTTAGGTATGGGTCCTTTGGTTATATTCAATAGTTGAAACTAGGCAACCGCAGGAGAAAACATTTCAAATGGACGGAATTTCAAATTTTTATTAACTCAAGTAAAACATTAAATTTTCAAGTTACTGCAAGAAGAAATTACGTAAAAAATTACAATTTTGATAAATACCTTCATTATCGAAGTTGTGTGTATGTGTTATTGTTCCACGTTTTCTTAATTTTCTTTCCAATTTTCTTCAATTTCGCAGACTCAAAATCCCGTTTCCTTATTCTCCCCTCGTTCCGGTAACTTATTTTAATAGTATCGATGATATAAATGGCCAAAATTTACTTTAATGATTAATTTTGCTAACGAATTACTTTCCTCTATTAAAATACAATGCGACGCCTCAATGACCTAACAACAACTCTCTCAATTGTTTTAAGCAACTAGCCGTTATTGCTCTGCTTAGTCCCAGCACAGCAATCGTTTCCTTTTCACCAATATTACTTGTTATACGCGCCGATAGGATCCTTCATATTTCGGGCTCGGCAATCTCGATGCATGAAGTTACCCCGACGTTATTCTTCCTTCCGAATACTTCCCGATATCTTGATTTAATAATTTCCGATGTTTCTCAATGCCCTTTTCTATGTAGTCTTGTGAATACGGTGCATGTATATTTTGCATTAATAAAGAGTATATAAGGAAATATCTTTCTTTATTCTAGGAACATATTTTGGTCGCATATCTGTCTCCAGCTAAACTATTATTTTACAAAAATAACAGATGTCGTACTTATACAAATAGGAATTGGAATAAACAATAAAGTACAGAAGAACGACGATTCGAAACATCACAACAGCCTATAAGAGCAGCGGGTTGAAAGAAAATGAACTGGAATGACCGACCAGTCCATTAAAACAAGACGATAGAGCTTCCAATGGAATGTATAGTCCTATATACATATACAACATCATATACAGGTGAATCGCGAAGATTTCATCATTTGTAAACTACGCTTTGTGCAATTCGCTAACGTAACTAACGTAAAATATTTAGAAAGATTAAATGGCAAAAGTTGAAAATCATATTCACGCCCTGGCCGCATAAAACTGTTTGGTGATAACTAGAATTCGAAGCCGAAAACAGCATACAGAATATTCACTTTCTTTTAAAAATGACCCAGTTGTAAGATACTATTGCACTTCAATAACCTCTGTTGTAAATAAACAAGCCTACCTATTTTTTCAATAATCCGCATTTTTAACAAGGGTTTGTATGAATTGAAGTACACTTCAATGATATCGATAAGGGCTTTTATCCTGTTGAGATAAAGCAACCCATTGACGCTGCACGAACAAGCCATTTATTTTATATTTGATTTAAGATGTTTGAACTAATCCCCTCTTTGTAAGAGGGGATGTCTGTTCAGAATCTTTATGGTCTTCATTTCCAGCTATTCTAGAATAGACTAGAACTTTGGTGGTACATTATCTTGTGATATGTCTTTTACTGTGTATTGATTAATGTTTAAGCTATCAAGGGATAATAACCGCGTCTTAAAAATATGCTATTTTAGGCAAAACTAACCATCGGAAAAAAAGTGTATTTTTCCCGTTTTTTGGATTTGCTTTGCATGGATAAGCCTGGTTTTGTACAAATAGTTATCAATTGGCAAACATATCCTTGAAGATAAGAGTTTATATGTATTTCTATTTAAACCAAAGAGGAATTTCTATTTTGCACAATCATTAGACTCATTAATTATATATTTTACATTAACAATTTGTTATAATTTGCTTTAATATTCATAATTACCTTGCGAAATGGATACGTTTCTTAAAGACTTGTGTAAATTTAAGTACCAACCATGCTGCATACCTGAAACAAAATAAAAACAAGGTGAATATAAAACTTGCTATTGCTCAGTTAAGCTGTGTTAGAGATTCTTTATGAAAGCTTTCACATTTACTAAGTCACCAGCAAAAACCTAAACCAACCATTTTTACAAACTCTACAATGGTCAAAAATCAAATTACATTGACAAATTGCATGTTTAATTTGTTGCAATCTGCTAAAATAAAGAATTTTAAATATTACGAGCAAATATAGCAACGATAACAGAGAAACGTTGGACGCAATATTATTGACAAGAAGGCGTACCAAATTTTGTCTAATATCAAAGAAAGATAAAATACCATAATAATATAACGTAATAATAATAATTGTCACTTGAAATTCAAAATTCAAAATAAAAACACTTGCAAAAACTAAATAACTCTTCTCAAGAAACCAATGAAAATTGAATAAAAGTTCATGCGACATAAATCACATGTCTATTTCCCTTGGACCAAGAATTTTCGTGTTCCTGTAGAGCGAAAGAGCATTCGTCACAGGAGAGTAAAATAGACACCGCGAGAAGATGCGAAAATGAGCGTTAGTCGAAATTTTCAAAACGACGGACAATTACTTGCGTTTGAATATTTAGTTGTACACATTTCGGCAAAAATTTAGTATTGCGTCAGTGATGCCGTGTGCAAGAGGTAGCGTCTATCTCGACGACGTATTATAGGGCATAGGTGGATGGCAACGCGAAATAAGTGAATTCTTGAGAATACCGTTGTCTACTGTTAATCGCGTAAATGTACAATTCTGGGAAAGTAATAAAACGACAGTACAAGCAAGGTCGGGTCTGTCAGGTCCATCGCATAGAGCGAAAAGGGCGCTTGTGCGAGAAGCGATAAAAAGATCGCGAGAAAAGTTAACGAACTCCCGGAAGGGGCGCAAAAAAGTCCCTCTTCTTACACCGTTTCAAAAAGATTGACATGGGCAATAGAGATGCGAGGAAAACCTGACAACCTTTGGTGGTTCGTAATTTTCTCTGTTGAAACCAGGTATTGTCAATTCAGTGATAGTGCTCATAATCTTCAGACCTATATATATATGGGTCTGAAGACGTTCATCGCATCAGTTAGATAACAAATTTCTGCATCAAACAGTAAAGTATGGGTGGTGTTAGTATTATGGTTTGGGGGGCAATATGGTATGGTGGAAGATCAGCGCTAGTTATGTGCGAAGGGAATATTAATGCGGAGAAATATGTGAATATTCTCACAGAGGGACTCTTACCAGTTTTTGCTAGTACCATTCTTTCCAAAGAAAATTCAATATTCATGGAGGATGGGGTTCCGTGTCATAGGGCCCGTAGGATAACCGCGTGGAAAGATACACCAGGTGTTCAGACTTTGCCGTGGCCAGGTCAATCGCCTGATATAAGTACTATCGAAGATATGTGGCATATCATTCGGCAGAAGTTGGCAAGGGGTCCACGGCAATAAAACTGAGTTGATGGTAGCAGTTAAAGATGAATTGGCGAATATGCCCCAAGAAACAAATGACGACTTAATAGAAACAATGTCTCGACGACTTCAAGATTTATACAGAAACAATATTTCTAAAGAATAGCGTTAATACTTAGTTGAGTATTAACACTATTCTTTAGAAATGTATATATTGCTATGATCTTTAACAGCGTCTTGCTGTATCATCGTTGTCGTTTAGGTTAGTGAGACAGGGAGGCTATCGATACCATCGAATTGTTTATCATCAGGGTTAATTGAATACGGACTGCCACCTATACGATTGTTATTTGAATTTAGCATTAGAGATTCCATTAATATCCGAGACTCAACCGGTAAAGATGGTCTCTATTTGGTAAGGAGTAAGTGTACTATGGGTTCAGCCAGCGCCAATTGGTGGCAACAAAAAATGCTACTAAATCAAAAAATACTTTATTTTTTCTATAACCTGTACATAAACAATTACACATCACATAACACCACACACCAGTAGAGTTTTGAAGAAGTTTCACACACCACATCGCGGGTGCACCAGACGAAGAACGACGCGTAAGTGGAACTAACCGACCTCAAGTCCACCTAGAGTCTTGAGGGTGCTCAGGAAGGCCATATGCTGGTAGTATAGTTTGACAACCGTAGACAATGCAGTTACATCACAGTACAATAAATAATAATAGATTGCCGTGGTAATAATGACAGGGATATTTCAGATGGTAACGGGAATGGCAACGGAATAAATAAAAATTAACAAAAATTGAAAGTCGGAAAAGTCAGAAAAAGTTAAGTCTGTGAGTGGAATAAGAAAGCGTGTCCTAAGGAAGGAGTGATTAGAAAAGTGAAGTGGAGGAAGATTTGGAAGGAGTAGAACGAGTGACGAGGATGCAGAAGGTAGAAGTGGGGTGGTACACATCTTACAGACATGCACGACTTATATTTGATAAGGTATTTAGTAAATTTATTCATTCGTTAAATTATATGTTCGTATTATTGCTATAGTAACAATGCTAAATTATATTTTGAAACACATCTTTAAGTTTTTCGATATTATTGAAATAGGTTAAATCTTTGATTAAGTCATTATAATTTAAATTAGCAATTGTCATTCAGAAAGTGCCCGAAAGTGTCAACTTGACAAATAAAAAGAATCCAAATTTATAAAATTTATTATTATTTAAAATTCATTAGAAATTTTTTTTTTTCAATTTTGAAACATGGCAATATGTATTAATACGGAAATAAAATTTTGTTGTCAAATTTTCTATATGTCTATTTTACGTTCTAAAAGTGTTTCACAAACCCCAAGCCTTGGGTGTTTGTCGTTCGGAAATATTACCTTTTTTTATTTGTAAGAACGGTATTTATTTTTCTTTAAAACTCTACTAAAGTGTTGTCTGAAACAGTAAAAAAAGGTAAATAAGCAAAGTTTCTGCTACACATTCGCGGTTGCTCTTCTATTGTAGCACAAATGAGAATCGTGCGCAGCTCTTTTCTCCTTATGTTGTTGCGGCTATAAACTATCATATCTTTCAAAATTATTAATAGTAGGTCGCCCTCTCTCGTATGAAATGCTTAATTAACACACTGCATCGGATTACTCTGCCCGCACAATAAATTGATTAATTTGGGAATACGTAGATTCCCATCGTTAACCGCATAACCGAATGAGCGCAAATATTACTATATTTAATAAACATGCACTACTTTTCCCTTCCCCTTTATCCCTAGGCCTCCCAAACATATTTATAACCGTTCACACACCCCCGGATGCAACAATTCCTTGAAAGGCCACCCCGAGCGTTTCTAAGTGTATGCTGTTACTATAAGAGATCCATCAAAACCGACACCCGACTGGCCATTCTTCTCGATTAAGAAGGTTTTTATTCTTTTCGATATACATTTGATTTACATGCATCTAGCTCGCGCTTCGAAGTTACCGAATTCATCAGTTTTAAATTATCTACATTTATATTATGCCCGATTTTTTTGGATATGTTCAACAACACTAGACATATCTGCTCTCTGTTGGTAAAGCGAGGTATGCTCTTTGTGCTTGGTTCGAATGGGCCTCTTAGTCTGTCCAATCTAGATCTTTTCATAATCTCCACATGTAATTTTGTAAATTACCGACTTCTATTTCATTTCTGGTTAGTCTTTTGGGTTTTCTAAATGGCTACGAAGTGGATTCGACGATTTATAATAACAAATTTTCATATATTCGTCTTTTACAACTGGGCTAATTCCTTTCGTTATTTTATGAAAGGATAATATTAGAAATTTCTTTTTGTCGCCCAGTTATACAGAAGTTAGAAGTTGCAGAAGTTAGTTAGTAGAAAGATGCGATCAGCATCTACAGAGGGTAACCGTTGGTCTTTGCAATGTTTTTAACATATTTTGATTTTTTTCCCATCTGGTTTAACTCAACGAGGGTTTGATTAATCTATTTACCAGGAAATTAACCTTTGGTTTATTTTCTGTATATGTCTATTTCTAATTTTCTTAGGTTGACGATTGTTCATTTCTTTTTCCGGTGTGAATTTAATCGAATCAAATCGTGGTCGCAAATTTTGCTAGGAAATTTGCCACAGTATATCTTGTTGTATGAAATACTGAAAATATAGCATCCACATATCTCAGCCAAATTCTCGGAAAATAATCTCGATCTTTTTTCAAGCCTCATACTCACAAAGAAACATCAAAAATGCCAAAAAAACAATTAACCGTAAAAATGCCATTATCGGCGCATGGTTTATTGATAGAATTAGCATACTAGCAAAAGCAACAACAGGTACAAGCATTAAAGACGGACTCGAGTTTCTGCCTACCAGGCTTCATCAGCGTCTCTCCGAATGCTAAACCCACTTCCATCGCTAAAGCCTCGCGAAGTTATTGCGAAATGTCCTAACCACTTGCCTGCGTCACGACATACCCCATCTAGGGGACACCGGTCAAAACACAAGTCACCGAGCCAAATGCAATAGCGCTAGTAATGCAGTACACTTCATCTAGCTCGGACAGTGCATGGACTGTCATTCCCGCCAGAAGGACTGCGTATGTTGTTGTGATTCCAGAAACGGCTTAACCATGACGTAACGTAAGAAACATCAAAAATGCCAAAAAACAATTAACCGTAAAAATGCCATTATCGGCGCATGGTTTATTGCTGGAATCACCATACTCCATACTCATAAAAAGATTAGTAATCCCTTGGCCGTACCACCTAACTGTTCATATTCCGCAATTTTAATATCCTGGACTTCGTTTGATTTCAAGTATTTTCTTTAAAAAAATCTATAATTTCTAGGATGGGTACGCTGGGAAACATTGAATAAACGTCAAACGATACAAGAATATCCACTTTATTGATTCCTATGTTATTCACTTTATTTACACATTCCAGCGAAATTTCACAGTCGAAAATTGCCCGGAAAATTGGGAGAAGTGAATAATCCGATACAGTGTGTTTATTGTCTAGGGTCACAGTCCTTGCAATCTTTATTTAATTTACAGTATTCGCGGGATAGACTCAAATTTCGAATTATTCTTATTTTATTGTTATTTCTGTAATTTATAGAAAATTACAGAAGTTAGATATTCAGAGTTCTAACTATATTATAAGTATTTACATACATAAATGAATACTATTATGAATGACATGTATCCATGTATGGAACAGCTACAATAATTTTCCTAAATATAACATTTACTCACATCATGGGGCAAACTTAGAAAGGTAACAGCTTACGTAATTCCGTATCTAATTTTGTAGTAGTAGTGGTAATAAGCAGAAAATGTGAGCAGAGATACCACTATACAACATACAGAAAGCGACTATTCGAATGATGGTTGTTCCCCGGCGTACCGTACTGGGTCTATTGCTTCATAGAACGAATTGTTATAGCAATTTATCCTAGAAAAGCGTTGGTGGAACCCTTGCCTAATAAAACTTTACGATCGTTTGTAATGTTCTCTGGGTAATGACTATTCATACCATTTAAGTAGTAAATATGCGTTACAGATTGTGTTACTTGTCTTACGGATAATGAACTTATGGACAATAATATATCAACAAAATTGATATTGAGTCGTTAGGTTGTTTGTACGGGAACGAGATCCGACGTGAATAAGGCGCAAAGTAATTGAAAGATGTATGTACACTGGTATAAGATATATGTACGTCTACATTGCGAAAAAGCAATGTTTACCTTGAGAAATTAAACTAGCGTTTAGGGTAAGATAAATGTTATTGTATATTCAGAAGAAGAATATTAAGAAAGAAATCCGTTATAAAGTAGACACGTCAACCACTGCAAAAATTTGGTTCTTCTATTATTCTTCTATTCTAATATTAATATACTTGTTGTGTAAATACGCAAATATAAAATACGAAAAACTAATTTCTTTTTTTACATTGACCAAATAGTGAAATTGATAAATGAAATACTGATGCTTCTCACTCAACAACCGTATGAAATTTGGGCCAAGATCAACATTGTATACAACTTACTTTTAAAATTGCATCAGAGATTGCGATAAACTCTTCGTTTAGCAGGTGATAACTTTTGTTGACTGGGAAGGTCTGTAATATAGAAGATGATTACAAAATGAAATATACGATGGATATCCGGTTACAAAAGTACTTTTGCGAATTACAGACAGCCTATTTTAATGATAGCAATCAAACACACTATGTAAAAGCGTGAACTGTTAGCTACCTTTCAACATAATCGCCGCCAATGTTAAAGCACTTATCCCAGCGAGGCACAAGATTCTGTAAATCCTCTTCGTGAACGGCGCGATCCAAATTTGTAAACTACTGCCGTACTTCCTCTTGAACTTCGCCGTCGTCTTCAAACCTTTTACCCGACAAATGAGCTTTCAACGGCCCAAACAAATGAAAATCGGAAGGATCCACATCTGGATTCATCCGTTTTCGTTGTTGAAAGTCCTTTTCGCACACCTTTGGGATAATCGTTGAAAACTGTGCGTCCACTTTTGAACTATTTACACCAACCACTAACTTGTTTTCAACTCATAATGCCTTCTCCGTAAATCTTCAGTATTTTTTTAGGAATTTCGGTAGGTACGTTGTACTGAAGCTAAGGCAATAACAATAGCCAGCTATGCAATACATATGCACATCTAAAATGCGGGCAAGTTTCAACGTGATCGGAGCGACGTAGGTGGATCGCAAAATACGTCCGATTCACTTTAAGCCGTTAAGGCGTAGGAAAAACAACCACAAACAAGCACAGAAGTTCTTCCTTATTTGACGGCTGACACTATATAATCCCACAACATTCTTTGCACTTTCGCTCTTCTTACAAAACGCGCGTTGATTGCCTAAACGCCTTAAACTTACACCAGTCCATAAGATCCTTTTCCGATAAGATCCGAAGTATCCGATAAGATCCGGGTGTTTTTTCTAGTACAATGCGGCTGCTACGTACACCTATATTTTGACATTCTTACAAGTTACAAAAGGAAGAAAATGTTGGACATAGTGCCTCTGGCTACGGTTAAACCTTGGATGATATACTGTTCACCAGATTAGCAGCAGTTTCTACTGACGATGGCTAATACGTATCTAGATTTATTTATTGAAGTGGTGCCTGTGTTCTGATTTCGTTCCGCTATTGCAGGCCACTGTCTTCTATTATTTTATTTATTATTTTATATTACCAGTACCCACTTGCAATTAGTTGTAAAAAATGAAAAAAAGGAAGAGGGGCTATATCTATAGGAAATTACAGAAAAATTACATGTGTTTATAGTAAGAGAATTTTATTGTATATTTTTGTGTACATAATGTGTGAATCGTGCGGGATCGTTTGGAAATAGTTGATCCATATGTATTTAAAAACATTTACCATTCATTATTTACCACCATAGTTGGAACAACACTAGTTGCAGCAGCTGTGTGTGACTCAGATGGACACTCGAATGGAGATGAGGAGAGTGCCTCCAGTTCCATATCTGATATTATGGAAAAAACTTTTGCCCTAACCACTGCCTGCTTATATGGTGTCAGCTTTTTCACTGTTGCTGCCATGTTTAAAAAGAAATTATCCGTTTCATCATGTTTTCGGTCAACTTCTTCCTTCTCTAGTAAATATTTCATTAGAACGGACGATGATGTCTCTGCGCGCATAAGAGTTCTTCTAATACGAAAGTTTCTTTTTCTAAAAGCAGGCTTTTGTTGCATCACTTCGTGCGAGAAGTTTGCATCTTGATTATTACCATTCCTATTAATTTCTATATCTAGGGGGAAGATGTTTTTCGTATCTTCAGCAAATACGTGAGAAACGGTTTCCGGCATTTCTGTGATAATCTGGGAACTCTCTTTCTTAATGTAAACTTCTTCAGACTCTGAATCGATTTGGGAAACGCTTTTTAAAGATTCGTTTTGAGTATCTTCGTCTGAGAGTTCATCGCTAGAAATATGATGTGAAGATGTAGATTTTCTTTCAACGATGTGTGGAATTATAAATGACATTTCGCTTTCATATCTCCACTTCTTTCCTGTTTGACTAGCACCTTTAGATTTCCTTTTCTTCAACGATCTTCTAAAACAATCTCTTAAGCATTGCCACTTTTGCTTACACGCGCTTGCTAAAAATGAAAAATAGCGACAGTTAAGTTTCTTGGTTACCGGAATGTATCGTCAGATAATTCTTTTACAACAATCAAATTATTAATTCAGGGAAGGTATACGAAAATGATTGGATTGGATATGTCAGTTTTTAGAGGTAAGTTGTTGTAAGGTTTTTGGCATTGTGTTAACAGCTATTGCTGACAAATTAAAAAAAAATTAACAGTAAACTTGATTGAAATTGAAAAATGTGAGAAACATAAGAAAAACGAAACATCTAAATATTTGAGAATCCATTTATTTAAAATCAAATCGCTCAACCACCTCAGTTTTTGAAAGAAGTGGATAAGTTCAGTTCTGATCCCAGAATTCAAATTACACTAGGGGTTGAGTAATACCTTAAGTATTTAAAAGTTTACGTAATACGTAATACAATTATATACTACTTTTATCAAATTGATCACATCATTTTCGAGAAATTAGTTTTTTTTTTTGATAATTAAGGCGTACATCCGTGCTACAAAATGTGCATTTAAAAAATAAAAAATAAATGTTATTTTGTAAAACTGGATGTACGCCTTAATTATCTAAAAAAACCACAGAAGTAGAGATTTTAGTCTATTATCCCATAAAAAGAGTTTTATCTAATTTGGATGATAAATAAACATTTTATAGAGGTGTTGTTGTTTCAAACGGGTGGCACTGCTGATTATTATTATCTGTCGACAATGCCTAATAGGACAAGTTTAGTGCCGCTTTTATGTATATTTATTAAACTATAAAAATTAATATCTAAATATTTGGCTACCACAAATTCTTTGGTGAAAAGAAGCAAGCACCCTGTTCACACAACTCTATGAACCTGGAGTTTATAATTATTACAGTTGCTCAGTAGCGCCAACGGGCATTGGCGGAGATTCGATGCAACCTTCAGTGTAACGGCGAATCTCAATGAGATGTACGCGGTCGTAGTTACTATTTCGTAGTTTTAAAAATGTTGCATACCTCGCCAAACCGATCAATGTTGGACAAAGTTACACAATTTATAGCGGAAATGCCGGACCTAAATTATGATGGCGTTAAAATTCAATGTGTAGTTTGTAATATCCCTTTAATTTGTTGGTTCAAAAGGATTGACAACGACATGTAAACAGCAATCTAAAAAAAAAAGTCGCATACGACACTATGAAAAATTTAAATTTAATATGTGGTACCTTTATTTTATGTAATTTGCTGTTTCATTTACTAGACAACGAAGCATATGTCTTCTTTTTAATACATATTTGGACTGCAAATCGTTACAAAGATTTGTTTCATCTTCTCGTGAACATGTTGTAAAGAGAATTAAGTCGGAGTCGAAAGATTACAAAACCTGTGGTTATGTGTGGATGAAACAATTACGCAAATATAACGTCACTAGATGTAGAACGTTTGTTTTCTGCATATAAACACACTTTTTCTTCGCGCCGCACTCGGTTTGCTGAAACAACTATAGAAACATATTTAATGTAACAGGTATTTAACAGATTTTATTGATTTTGTAATTTCAGAGAAGACTCCTAATACGGTAAATGTTTGAGTATATAATATAATTTATTTCTGACCCTTTAGTTTATGTGTAAACTTTTATGAGCCAGTCACCCGGTGTTGGCGCAAATTGAGCAACTGTAGTAATCATACATACACACATAAATCAATATGTCAACGGTATAATTACATGGGATCTAATTTCAAACAATGAGAAATCTATAGTGATGAAGCTATATAGTGATGTAGAAATTGAAATGATGAATATTTACCTTGTTCTTTTAATTCCTTAGATATTTCCTTCCACGTGCGTTCCTTTTTAACTAGGTCACTGTATTTAATATGACTTGTGTCGTATAAATGTGGCTGTCTTTTTACTAACTCAATTAACTTTTCTTCGTCCATTTCTATATCAAGTTAACAACAACACGATCTTGAGAATGGCGTAGTTGAAATGAGTCTATTCGCTTCCGTTACGCTTTCGGAATGCGTCGGTACGTTGTCCCCCCTCCGTGGTGGGACAGCATGAATCAGGTTAAGAAGGCCAGTCTGTTCGGGCTAGCAACGCTTCGTTTCTGTTTCTATGACCGTACGGTACGAAATACATACGGTACTCGAGATAAAGTGTTGTATTGACGGAATGCATACGGTCTAATAAACGAAAACCTTCAAAATTGTTGAACACATAAATACAATCCATGCCATAAATTCGTCGAGTGTTCATTTGATTTACGTATAAACAGATCGAGTTACACAGTTATTAACTTAATAATAAAAGCTAGCTGTTTCTTACGGAAATTCGATATTGGCAAAAATTTGCAAGTTTCTATATTGCTGTACATATGCACATTCAAATATGATTACCGTTGTTATTTTTTTCCTAAAACGAATAATATTTGACTCGAACGTATTATAAATCAGCCGGTAAAATTATTTAACATGATAATTATAAATATGTTAATTTTTTTCCATAGTATTGCTGTAAATTAATTATTCCATACTTGATTTGCCCACTTGGTTCTGTTCTCTATGATACCTTTTTGCATAATAAAGAGAAGAAAAGTTGATATTCGATTTTAATAAATTACAATTTGAATACTATTGTGCAGCTCACGTTTTAAATGAAGTATTGCTCTTATGGACCATATCCATGCTTTTTTTTATTTTATGCGTATTTGTATGAGGATTTCCTTTTCTATAAGGGGGATTGTTGCGAGATATTATTTGGTGTTATTCAGTATTTCTGTCATTTGTCAATTTCGGTTCATCTTTGTGTGTCACTTGTATTCTCCCAGTTCTTCTTGTCTTCTATTACGTATTTACATATCTTCGAACAAATCAGTTTTTCTAAAAACTATTACCACCTTCAATAGCGTTGTTTATTGTAAGTATAATGAGGACAACTATATAATTACATATAACACAAAAATGAGGAATTTTTAGAATTGGGGTATGGAAAGGCGAAACGGAGAAATCTATTCCCTGAAAGAAAAGCAAATGATTTTGAATTGCTTTATATATTTGGTAAATGATAAAATGATATGAATGTTTCCGGGGCAGTGGAGTAAACTAGTAAAGCGCTTGGTTGTGGCAAAAGAATAGTGTATTCTGTTCGTAAAGAAAAGGGAAACGAGCAACCGACAAAGGACCAGGAAAAAGACAAAGGTATTCGCAAGAATTCTCGTTTAGAAGTATATGATGAACACGTTCAAACACTTGTCAGACGCAAAGTTCACAGGTTTTTTCTACGAAATATTCCACCCACGATACCTATGATATTAGCTGCAGTAAATAGCAAAGTAGATTTACCCGATTTTACAAGAAGTACGCTCTACAAATTCTTAACCGACATTGGTTTTGCATTTGAAAAAATTGGAAAGAGAGTAATGTTAATTGACATTGACGATATTATAAGATGGGGTAATGATTATTTGCGTGCTATTAAAAAATATCTTAGTGAAGGGAGAAACATTATTTTTACTGATGAATCGTGGGTGAATACTGGACATTTTGTAACACAAGCGTGGACTGACAGCACAGTAAGTACGTCTAGACAGGCATCTGTTCAGGATTTAAGTATTGCTCTAACAGCACCAAAAGAGCGTGGACAATGGTATGCTTTAATTCATGCTGGTCATCATTCATGCAATATTAACATACATATACTAGGCTGACCCTCATTTTACAACATTCGAATTTTGTTGGCGTAATAAGTTTACATGTGATATAAAAATGACCCACACAAAAAAAATCAGGACAATAGCTTAACCTTTTCTGGTGCCGGCATTCGAACAAAGCTGAACAAAATAACATATTTTTGAAAACTAGAAGTCGTTCTGTATCCGTATTTATCTTATCTTTACCTCCAAGTTAGTAATTCAACTATATTCAACTAAGAAGCAAGTAAAATGCATTGTTAAAATTAATAGAAAAACAAAAAGTAGAAAATGGCAAGAAAATTCTTTATGGCCTTTGGTTATATCATTAGTTGCTTTATTTTATAACAATAGTCTTCTCAACCTTCTAATATCTTTCCGTCATCGAAAAACGGCTACAGTTGCTGTGTTCTCTCTTAAATACCACGCATATCCCCACAAATTTTCTTAATGGCTACGTGAGGAATTATTTGCCTTGTTTCTCGTACGCTTTCATAGTTTTAAGTTTATTTATAAATGGTTTTATATTACAAGACACCCAAACTAAGCTTTTAAAAACCATCAGTCTAAAATTGTATCGAATAAGCACAAAAAATACGGTGTTGGATCTAACATCGATTTCTCACCGTCTGGTAGTTACTTCAAGTCCCAATGCACAAGTGCTAAAACACGACGGCGTTGTATAATTTAATACCAATATTCACGTTCCCGAGTTTAATTATACCTTTACGGAGTTAAAATTTCACTTTGACTATGCAAAGTTCGCAGCTCTTCCCAGTGTTCAATTCCAAAGGAGTTGAAATTATTTTATTTTTTATTAAACATAACGTACTTTTTTCAGTTTTTAACAACACTGAGGAATTAGCTTTCACTTTTCAGAGTTCTTTTAATAATCTCACGGAAATAAAGTTTTAATAATGATTTACAGATTGACATTGTCGTATTACCCTCCATTCCCTTGCTAAAGCGTTTAGCAACACCAAAAGTAATTACATTTTTCCGATTGGTGCTATTAGTGGTGTTAAACTAACAGTAACACCGTCGGAATGTGCTTTATTTCTGCTTCTTGGAATTGGAACCTACATGGCATGTAGTCAAAAAATCGTTCGGAAAAGTATAAAATATTACTTTGTAATGCTATTAAAAATATTACTTTGTAATGCCAGTTAACTCTTTTTAGGAAAGCTACAACTTCCTATCATTTAACTCAACAACATTTCTTTGTGTACAAATATTTGCAAGTGAAGTGTCATCTTTTGAACAAAGCTTGTATTGACTCCGAATCGCAAAAAGGGCGTTCAAGGGATATGTAGAGGGAGTCAAAGGGCAAATTCCTTATCTTCTCTTGTTCGTCGTTGAGAAATAATACTGTTAGTTCCAAGAGCTACAGGTATGTAATGATGTCTGTATTGACATTGTGAAATTTAGAGTATCAATGATAATATACTTTAAACTAGCATAGAATCGTTAATCCTTCACTCTATTTTAATAATTATTGCATGTTAGGACTTGTTTTAACTTAAAAACACGCTCCGTAAATCAATTCAAAAATATTATGGTGGCAGTGAGACAGTTTCTGACAACTCCCATTCCTGTAAACCATTTTATGCCCATTGGGCTTGGTCTTGTCCAGTTGAATGTTTAATATTTGGTTCTTCAAGGTTCGACATTCTTGTTGTAAACAACAACCAATAATCGCTCAGTCAACGCAACAACGTTATGTCAATTTTGGGACGCTCAACGCAGACGTAATAGCCCAGCATACATATATACGTCTTCAAGTACTTGTGATCCATTCACTTGATTAAGATTAATATCAGATTGACATTTTAAACATAATATAAATACACTGCTTGAAATTTTACTATTTGTACTTCGGCAATAAATTCAGCAAGTTTTAGTTGCTGTCGGCACGGGAAAGACTTATGTTTAAGCTCTGGCCACACATATTCAGGACGAGCGCTACACGATTGTCGCACGACAATGACACGAAGTGATAACAGATGCATAAATGCGATAGGCCACACATGTACATTGCGGGTGCGAGACGAGCACGAGGTGCCTACAGATCTCCTCAACGACAACGGATCATTTACTTTTTGTAGTACGCGTTTTAAGCTCGTGCAACGTAGTTGCGAACGTGTATAATCTTTGCGTGTATATTGTCATTATATTAACACAACTGTTGTAAATAAAAATTAGAAATCTATCATTGATGAATCATCCACAAGTGTTAATATAAAAATAAGCCAAAAACCGTTCTTTAGAATTCTTTATGCATATACACAGAGGAATCTAGACTTTCTTTTACATAAGATCCATCGAGAAAAGGACGGATACCATACACCGATGTTTTGATTATATCCTGCAGTCAGTATTAATTTTTTATTCATTCATGTAGACCCATCAATACGTGAAAACACGGACAAACCAAGGAATTACGGACGTGTCCTGTAACAGTGTGGCTTCGAGGCCTTTGGCCCGAGTACAATACGGGCCCCGTATGGAACTCGTGTCGCACACGGCTCGTGCTCGTTCCGTATATGTGTGGCCAGAGCTTTAGAGGCTAATTTTTCGTGTGCATGTTCCTTAGGTCGATTATAAACAGTAATTGAAATGCATCGGCCTTTAGTTGGTGAAGGTCCATGTTAATATCCAATAAACTGTTAAATCTCCTTCAATTTATTACATTTATTACGCAGTAACAATTGTTTTGTCAGACTAAACTGAAATACAACTTTTTGTATTGTATTACCAGTAGTTTTTAGTTTAATCTGACGAAGCCACTGTGTGGCCAAACAATTGTTACTGCGTATTAAATCTGTGAAGGAGATTTAACATTTTATTGGATATTCCATTATAAACTTCTAAGGAGTGGAGTCTAATAAATGTCATAGGTACATATATAAATAAGACACCCTGATTGTGTATGTAATATATATATATATATATATATATATATATATATATATATATATATATGTGCTCATGTACGGACTCTATTTATTTAGTAAGCCATTAATACCAATGAACGCCTCAAAATTGGAATGAAACTAAATATTGCCTAGCGTTAATTAAATAATTGAAATGTCAATTCTCACACGCATTTGTTCATTAAACGAATGGCTGATTTAATGGCGGAAACGTTTACCAGTTCAATTGTATGATTATACCCTATTAACTCTTCCGTCAAAATATTAAATTGTTTTAAAAAATCCATTAAAAGAATACAGTAACATTACACCTTTTAAAATAAAACACTAAAAATTCTGCTGTATTATAATAAACATAGGTATAATTGATTCAGGAGGAAATTAAGGTAGAAATTTAAATTGCTAAATTATTTGCTTTCAGACCCTATGAAAAGTTAGTATTCCTTTCTACTCAATTCAGTAGTCTGCAAAAAAGACAATGGCAACTGTTTTCTGGAATATGCAAGGCATTATGCTCATAGAGTTTTTACCACGGAAAGCGACAATCAACAGCGATATTTATTATCAAATTCTCGAAAAACTACACAAAGCCGTTGGGCAGAAGAGAAGATGAAGGTTGACGAAAGGAATCAGGTTGTTGTATGACAATGTTAGACCACACAACTCAAATCAGACGAAGGTCTGGCTTCAGAAACACAATTGGCAAGTTACTCTCCAGCCGCCCCATAGTCCAGACCTGGCTCTTTCTGATTTTCATTTGTTTGGGCCGTTGAAAGCGCATTTGTCGGCCAAAAGGTTTGAAGACGATGACGAAATTCAAGAGGAAGTAGTGTTTAAAAATTTGGAAGAGGCTTTACAAAAGCTTGTGTCTCGCTGGGGTAAGTGCCTTAACATTGGCGACGATTATGTTGAAAAGTAGCTAACAGTTCACGCTTTTACTTAATGTATGTTTGATTTCTATAAATAAATTAGTTTGTCTGTAATTCACAAATGTACCTTACTAACCGGACATCCCGATCGAAAACACAGCAGGGCGTCGCCGCAGGAATATTCTGCAGTAACCCGAGAGTTGAAAAACACTACAACCTCGGGCAATATGCAACAATTTTTCAGGCCGAAATCTACGTCATTGAGATGTGCGCAAGAGAGATTTTGAACAAAAAACTCAAGCACAAATCAATAAAAATTTTCAGTAACAGTCAGGGTATATTGAAATGAATAGCTGACCTGAAAAATTCCTCATTGAACAAGATTCTGAGCTACCTCAAGGGCCTGGACTTGTTTGATAAACTCTAGGGTGGCATTCGCTCTACAATAGGACCTAGCGGCCAAGGTAGAAGACGCGATCGACGACCCAGGCAGATGACATCTCTACATCAAGTAAATCTAGTAAATAACCGGACATCATTGGTATTATTATTATTAACAACGATGCGGCTTCACCCCAATTTGGATACTTAATTAAGACAAAGACCATCGTGTCGCTTTATATAATCCGCCTTAAAACTGACTTAATGAAGAAAAACATAAGACATAACGTCACAAAAGCGATTAACTACTAAATTGACGGTACACAACTTTACATTAATTTACATGTTATGGTATTATAAATATGTATGTATGTCACCAATTAATATCTATACTTAAAAATGTGAAACGCAGTGCGATAGGCGATTTTGGGTGTCTATAAATCTCATTAAACAACTATGCATTAATTACGAATTCTTGAATAAAGTAGAGATTGAGAATGAGTGATCTTCTTCACAAAATCGTTCCACGTGCATCGCCCACATTAACAAATTTGTTTAGCATTAATTAAAAATAAAAACTCCATGCGGTTGCATCACCATATTACTGATATTCATCTACAACCTACATATACATAATATGCAAATGGATTTACGTACAGACTCCTACAAAAGTTGCACCAGTGAAATGGACATCCACACATTAGTGGACAAACGAGTATGGGTCAGTATGTCACCAAGGTTTTAATAAATAACTTCACAAGGAATTAATAAATAATAACCAATAATTATAAGACAGCCGCACTAGTTTGCAAAAAGTTGAGTGTAGCGAAATTAACAAAATTAAAATATTTTTTCATTAATTTCTGCGCGTAAGCTTAAAATGTAAATGGCAATCAATTTGCGTGTTAAATCTAACACAAGACTTGCTTAAAGCTATGTTTTATTATCAAAACGAATTTGGTAAGAAATGTTTAGGGGTATATTTTAGGTATTTACACCTGGGAGTCTAAACATTCGAAGAATAGTGAAGTGAGTAAAGTGAGATAGTGACACCAGATATATAGGTGCTAAATTCGCAGTGCAAAATTTGTCAAACATTGTGTGGGCTTATCTAAACACCTTTTAGCTTAAATTTTTACGCGCAATTTTTTACCGTGCCATCTGTGGTCTTATTCATAAGTGTAGGCTAATTATTAATTTACTACTGAGAATAGAAAAATAAGTGGGATAAATAAATAAATTTAATGGAACATTCCTGTGAGTGTATTACGTACCAAAATACGCTTCGCTGTTTTATTTACAAATGTATTGCAATTTATAAGATCTGGTTTTTAAATTCTCTCACAACTTAGCATGGGACTATGAACTCTTTCAGTTTCAGTTAATTGCTGCCGGGAACATTATAGAAATCACTACACGCAGTAATAATTATTATCATCTGATTTGAAATTCTATGATCTAACTGCAATCAACAGCTCCAATATAATACCACGGTTTACCACATGTATCCATAATGTGTGTAAAATTCTTAGTTAATAAAAGAATTGTAATAAACTGCGGCAAACCTTTCCCATGTACGTAAGAAATTATTCAAGAGCCCGACTGTCCAAGAACTGTGCCCGACATCTACACGATACAGAGTGCTACCAGAAACAACTTAAGACATCTTTGCTTCTCGAAACTGACATATTAGTCCGCTGTGATGAAAGGTACATGCAGATGGCGCAAGTAACAAAAACAGTGCGGAATTTAAACTGACCGTATCACTCTTTCGGTTTTATCAAATTTTGTTTATTATTCGTAACTAGCATTTGACAAATTTTATGATTAATATTGTAATACCTAAATTTCTAAGTTGATGAAACTGAAGTAGTTTACAACTTATTTGAACCGTCCAAGTTAGATATTTTGAGTATTAAACCGTAATGTAATTAAGAATTGTCAAGTTAAATGAATCTTAATTACAACACAATGCCTATACGAATCCACCTCGATTGAAAAAACACTCTTGCCGGATAACATCGCAAGCATTTCAATTAAGTGTAACAGAAATGGACACAAACTACATACACACAATTAGTTATTGCGTTTGATGTTTGATATCAAATAAAGTAAGCACATACAAGTATATCCCAATTTGGGATTTGACTTCACCCTCGTTAGAACCACAAACAAAATCCATCCCATCCAACATACAATCAAATACGAACAACACAAATAAAACACGTCCTCAACGAAAATGATTGTATTCGGGAGCACTAAAACCACCAATCCGCAACAAAAAAACCCAACTTGATCATAGCGTCCTCTCAGTACACCTTTCAACCCGCAAAAAGTTAGTCATATATAATCAAAACCTTAAAATACCCTAGAGTGATAAGATTATGTACAGATTTAAAATCATACATAGATAGTCAGCACAAAATTTTCCGAATCATATCGTGGGGCAAATTGCACGTTTTCAGTTGGTGTTACAACTTCCAGCCTTCTAAAAATACATAGATATTGTTATGAAGTATCCAAAGACACTGTTGGTACTCTGCATAGAAGTGAAGGCGAATATGTAGAAGCTAAAGTGATTGTTAAAGTAAAGTGGTAAATTGCGTAAGGGGAAGAAGGAATTTAAAGTAAGGAAGAGAGGAAAAGGGCCATACAGGAAGAGGGTGGAATACACTTCTGATAGACAATACAAGAGTAGTTAATTTACTAGGTATGCCCGGTTGCTAAAGTATATTTGTGAATTACAGACAACTATTTTATTTATAAAAATCAAACATACACTAAGTAAAAGCGTGAACTGTTAACTACTTTGCAACATAATCGCCGCCAATGTTAAGGCACTTATCCCAGCGAGGCACAAGCTTCTGTAAACACTCTTCGTGAAAGGTGCGATCCAAATTTGTAAAATACTGTCGTTCGTCGTCGTCTTCAAACCTTTTACCCGACGAATGTCTGGACTATTGAGCGAATGGAAAATACGTTTCCAATTGTGTTTCTAAAGCCACGCCTTCGTCTGATCGTTCAGAGTTGTGCGTCCACTTTTGAACTGTTTACATCAAACACCAACTTGTTTTCGGCTCATAACGCCTTCTCCGTAAGTCTTCAGTACTTTTTTATGAATTTCGGTAGGTGGTTTATTATTTGCATGCAAAAAACAAATGACCGCTCGCACTTCAAACTTGGAGTATGTTTCGATCGGAACTGACATTGTGCGGCTGTCACTGCACACGTTGTACTGAACCTAAGGCAATGACAATAGTACATATGCACATCTAAAATCCGTGCAAGTTTCAACCTAATCGGAGCGACGTAGGCAGTGTGTCACACAAACGTACCTTAGTAACCGGGCATACTTAAAAATTCAAAATGTCATATTGTCAAAATTCGTTTTAATTTGTTTTTGCAGTAACTTATTCAAAGTTCTACTGAATAACTATTAATATATGCCTTTTATATTAGTATTTAAATTTTTACAAATGTCAAAATTCACTTATTAAATTTAGTTGTCAAGTTCCAAAAGTTGAAATGAAAATTTTCTATACCTGTACATGATCGAAGTGAAAAAATATCTCTCGGTCAAGAAGAAAAAAAAAACAAATTTATACGAATACATTGTATTAGAAAAAAATTTCTACAATGACTGTACAATTCAAATAACATGCATATATTACTTCGGCATTATGCGTTTTGTGTACGAATGTAATATAATATATACACGTGCAACGTAAATGTGCTCGATGTGTTACCATGTACCGTAGCATGGAAACGATCTATAGAGTTGCATAACCTGCCGTATTTACGCGGTGTTTGTCTCCGATGCGCTGCCGATATCGCAACTCGATCTAAATAAACGACAACTCGTTAAACGATCTAAATCACCTGTCAGTTGGACGGTACGATCCGGTATAGCGGCTTCAAAATAAAAATGAATGAATTGGGCTATATATAACAACAATGAAAAATATTTATAGCAATGGGTTATAGAGGGTATCTTTACACTGCTGAAATACATACGCTACGGTGTATTCGTGTTAATGTTACATTAATTTGCAATGCGAACCAAAAATAGTTACAAGGATTTTTCATGTTTGTTTTCTATGAAGATTTCTGGCGTGCATTATATCTACATCACATTTACGTAAGTATTGCATTGTATTACACCCTGCAAAATATCTAGTAATGTAGTTTTTATATGCAGAAGAAACCACAAATCCTTGTTCCTAGGTATTGTTGGTTTAACTGCTTCGTAGCTACGAAATGGTATGAAGGTGTATATTCTGTCTAATTTCAGTACATTTCAGCAATAATTTCTGATGTGTGCCAATCCCTTTAATTCTTCTTGAATTAATTGATTAATTAATTCTTCTTGGTAACTGTGAAAGAAGACAGAATAAAAAAATAAAGGCACTTTCTTTTACTCAAAAGACTTCCTACACTTAACGAAAGCTTAAATACTCTCCACACAGCATGAGTGCATTGTTTTTTGGTTTTTAAGTGTGAGTCACGGGCCGTAGCTCCGCAAGACGAGTCCACAGAATATTGCTTAATAATATTAATTTGCCTTGTATTGCATTGATTTTGTTAATGTTTGTGTGTTTATGTGTTTCCTGCATTTTCAAAATTTGCCAACTAATCAAGAATGAGGGTATACGCAACATTAAAAAACTAATTATCCATTTTGTTCATCTTAGTTGAGGATACACTTTCATAGATTCATTTCTGTCTATAAAATAAAGCCCAATGGGTTTCTTCTATAATTTTTCGAATGAAATTAGTCACTACGACGTTGTAAGATCCACCATAACCTCACAACGAGATTCCAATCGAGTGGACTTAGAATATTACTATGGCCATCTCGCCCAGCCAATCGGGAGAGATGGCAACTTTTTTTCGGGGGTGATGGCCATGTTAGCTTTAAATATAAATATTTAAGAGAAGCTAACAAACGCGTGGTGAGTGGTTACAAGAAACTTTATTGGAGGCAATCAGAAATGTTATTAATGAAAATTGTTCTGTTCGCCGAGCTTCCATTGAATTTAAAATACCACGTAAAACCTTGGAACGTCGAACTAAAAGGGAAAAAAATGAAAAGGCAAACATGGGCCTTAGCTACGTCTTTGAAAATCTCGGCATATTTTAACCATTAAAAGACGAGGTTTTCCACTAACCAGAGACAACTTGAGGACTATTGCTTATGATTTTTAACTGTTGAGCGAAATGAACTGCTAAAAATTCAATCACAAATTTAACAAAGAAAACCGGCCGGTTTTTAAACCGGCATCCGGTTAGTACTCGTAAATCGGAAGGTGTCTCCATAGCTAAAGGAAAAGCAATGAACCGAAAAGGAATAGAAGACTATTTTACTTTGTTGGAAACAACGATGGAAGAAAACTCTTTCTCTTACAAACCGCCACACATTTTTAATATTGATGAAATCGGTCTCCAGTTAAACAATATACCAGGCTAAGTACTCGCAAAAAGGCTCCAAAGCTGTTTATACGGTATCGTCTACAGATAGAGGAGAAACTGTTACATTAGTTGTTTGTTGTTGTGATAATGAAAGGATAAAAAAAAGTAGGAAGATGGCCTACCGCCTGATCCTATGTTACTTGCTGCACAAAAATCCGCCTATATCAGCGCGACTATTTTCCTTTAATGGACGCGTGAAGATTTTGTCCCTAGAAAACCACTAGGAAAAGTCCTGTTAATACTTGACGGACATGCTTCCCACCTAAATTCTGTCGAAATGTTGGAATTTGCAGAGTCAAATAGAATCATCACATTATGTTTGCGTAGCCATACCACTCACTATCTGCAGCCTTTAGACAGAAACTTTTTTTAATATTTGTAGGCACATTTTTATGAATCGTTTCGTCTGTGGCTCAGAAATCATGCTGGACGACCCATCACCATGTATCAGTTTGGTAAGTTACTGAATGCAATTTTGGGTAAGGCTGCTAAAACACAAAATGGTTCATCAGGCTTTAGAGCAACGGGAATTCTGCCTTTCAGTCGTAACTAGATTACGCTTTTTCTTTTCAAGAAGTTACCTCGCCTACAGCAGGACACTTTTTACAGATGGAGACTGCAAAAGAACCAACTTGGTGGTTTAGAAGCACAACTATCAACGTCTAAACAAACATCTATCACAACTTAACTTACTCCATCAAAAAAACGAATCAAACAAGTTGCAGTTATTTTAACGTTCGTTGCATATTTAGAAATTCGCAACGACAAAGGGAAAAAAGGCAAAGAAAAACAACATAAGATTCAATATACTAAAGTTATGAAAAACACAAAAATGAAAGTCAAAGACAACAAGAAAAGAGAATTGGAATCTTCGAGAAAGATGATGAAATACATCTAGAAAGTGACGAAGATGGGAGTGAAGATTTTAATGAAAACTTATATGTAGGATGTGGAGAGGACTATAGACATACTAAAAAATCTTTTGAATGGATCCAATGTATCAACTGTATGTTCTGGTTGCATGAAAGTTGCACGTCTTACGGCGACTTCTGCCAGAAGTGTGGAAAACTTGACCATGAGTCAAAAAAAAACTCAGAAGTACTTAATATTTTTTGTGGCCATCTCTCCCTGAAGACACGGGAGAGATGACCATACACGTCATTTCTTAGAAATTTCTATTAGGTATATGTTTAACTTTTTTTAAATTGTTCATTTTATGTTGTGTTACTTTTGTTATATTATATTATATTTTGTTATGTTATATATATATGTGACAAATAAATATTTTTGAAAAACTTTAATTTGATTTTTTAACCATTGGAAAAACTATGGCCATCTAACCCGGGCTTACCTTATACTTTACACAATTTTTTCGCGATGTTATTTTCACTTATTTGTATGATATTTAAGGATCAGTGAGTATCTTTACATCGACCAACAACTACCGTAGCTACTAATGTCGATTGTAAGAAATGTCGCTTAAAACGGTCGGAATTACCGGATTTGTACATCGAGATTAGTTACGCTACTACTCTTTTCCAACAGACTTAGAGTTTCTAATACCGTACTAATACCGTTTAAAATGTCAACCCCTTATCCTTAGTAACTACCGATTTCAACCAGTAAGGACAACAACATGAAAGTATAGCAGAAAGAACTGTCCATAGTACTGTCGATGTCGTTCGTATATACTAGTTGTATATCAGTTAGGAAATTAAATGAAAGGTGAGAAATCGCAAACTTTGAAGTTTGGATGGATTCTAATTTAAAAGTACATAAATATAGGTACGGTGTGAAACCAGCTTCTTTGTTTTCTAATGGAATATGTTGGTGGTAATGTGGACCTAATATCAAATGAATTTTATAAATGCTTACGATATAAACGACTACCTATAATCTCGATTACTAACGGCGGTAATAATTAATCCTGTTTAAAGGTACCATGTAAACATACTGAATGAAGACGTTTTCTCAGCCACTCTTCTTAAAAGTTATCGTTGTTGTGATAACTTTTAAACACACCAGAATTAGCATATTGCGCAATATTTCATCAATCTTATTTATACTTCTAATATGAAAATGTTTCTGTACTTTTGTTTCGTTTAATGAAAATGGTTTTCACATTACTATTTGCATAATTATTGTTTGCTTTGCTTTTGTTATTCTTCCAAAAGTTTTCGAAACAAATTTACATTCACATTTACAGAAATTTGTTTTCAGGCATTATCCAGTAACGCAACCTTGAGAGGGCATAGATAACGGTAACTATATACTTGCTCATATAGAAAGCGGGATAAATTATACATATACATGACAATGCTTTAAAACTCAATCTAAAATGAGTGAAGAACTGTAGATACGTATTTCGGCAACAAATTTGCCATCCTTAGTGGGATCTACAAAGGAAAATAATTTTTGACGTAGCAGCCTGGAAGAAATGCACGGCGTGGAACACCACTTGAATAACACTGTTATTGAAGTGGTTGTTCACTGCTGTGCAGTGTTACTCAGGTGGTGTTCTGTGCAGTGCATATCTTCCAGGGTACTACGTCTCACATTATTTTTCTATGTAGATTCTACTGAGAACTAAGTTTCCATAGTTGCTAAAATAAGGATGGCCAGATTAGCCACATTTTGCTTTTAGTACATAGCGAATCAATCGCCGCGTACACATGTGTTCTTGGCAAATCAGCTGCGAGATACGGTTAATTCCGACGGCATGCTGGGAATGCCAACTGACTAGATGCCCGCACGACACATGATCGACACATACTTCACTACATCCTATTCATATAGAGAGGAATGAGATGTAACGAAACCAAACTGACGCAAGCAGACACCTGCTGATTTACGGATGGAGCGAAAACACAGCTGGGCGTTGTCACAGGAATATTCGGGCAACATGCAACAATTTTTCACGCTGAAATCTATGCCATTGAGATGTGCGCAAGAGAGATTTTGAACAAAAATTTTCAGTGGCAATCAGGCTGTATTAAGAGCATTGGAGGTCCACAAATGCCACTCTAAACTGATCTGGAGCTGCAAAGCCATTTTAAATACAATATGGGCGTCTAACAAACTAATCCTAATCTGGGTCCCGGCTCATTCCCTCATTCAAGGGAATGAGAAAGCCGACACCCCTACAAAGAAGGATGCCGCGTGGTGCTTCCAGGGTCCAGAACCGGCAATTGGCATATCAACCTCGATAGTCAAACATCAAATTATTTTCTGGTTAACAGAAAGTGCTCCAATTTTGGAGAAAATCCCCTGGTTTAGTACATGCGAAAGAGTGCACATCATCCAATCATGTCAGAACTGGAGAATTACTAAAACTTAGCCGTAAAGGGGGAGGGGGGTAAAATAACTACTTCTGTGTCACTACAGACTCAGAAAACACCTACACATAATAGGGTTATCGGAAGAAACCGAATGTCGACTGTGTATGGAGGACGAAAAAACAGTGGAGCACGTTATGTGTCACTGTCCTGCGGTCACTCTTATCAGGTACTCCATCTTTGAGAAGGTAATGAATTCCCTAGCTGCCCTGAAGAATTCCTCATTGGACAAGATCCTGAGGGTTCCTCAGGACCTCAAGGGCCTGGACTTGCTCGATGGACTCTAGAATGGCACCCGGTCTACAATAGGACCTAGCGGCCGCAGTAGAAGAGATGATTAATCGAACCAGGCGGATGACATCGCTTCCTCAAGTAATCAAGTAAGTAGTTCCTAAAATAGGTATCTAGAGTTCTTCACTCATTAAGGTGGTAAGGGTGATTTTTGTGTTAATTTTACTATTTCAAGTCACCGTATCCTGCTATTTTATACCATGACAATGCCTTATTACTCAACCTGAAAGCTTCTAGGGTGTTCCCTTGTTTGTAAGAAGTGTATTATCGTGCCATCACTAAAATATAAATAATTATGATCTACATTTAACCGAAATTGCCCTATGAGAAAATGTATCGAATGTGACGAATACTTTTAAAATTATTAGAATCACAAATTTTGTTAATTCAATATAGACGCCAGAGGAAATATTTTTGACAAATATTACAATGGATAATTTATGTGCATGCATGTGTATGAGCGTGCGATAAGATAATAATATTAATATGCAAAAATCTGAAATTCCGAACAACCTATATTATCGTTTGTTTTCTTTTGGCTTGCACGACAAGCCCAGAATAGTAATCCTATAATTGTGTTGAATATTTGGTTACGTATGTATATTAACTTACTAACTGTGTATTAATAATTTTGATAAGTTGAAGTAAACACAAAGTAAGCCCTGCTTTAATTTATCTGGAAAAAAAGTTGGCTCAAGAAAATATTTTCTTGCTTTCTTATTTATTTTCTTGAGCACAGTTTCATTGTGATTAAGACTCCCACTATTGTTCCAAAGAATTCCACGTTATTTATCAATAAACGCTACCAGCTCGAACGTTTACGGTACATAAAGTGAGTTAAATTCTTCTCGTAAATTTTCTTTCGGCGAACTTACTCCATTCCAGGTTTGTGATACTTGCAGTATATTATCGGACCGTGGAAGACCGTAAAATTTATACAGCCCTCGACACGTATTTCGGTAATTTTTTTTTCCGCCAACCGCAAAACGTTATTTATAGCGAGGGCTAGTTTTTGTCGTTAGTAAAAATAACGATATTTCATTCTTCCGTGACACGAATCGAAAAATACAGAATCATCTCGGTAGGCGTCGAAAGGAAACTAGTTTAGCGGCGAGGCATTTCTGGCACAACACTTTCTTTAATATGGATAGACAAGGAAAGAAACGGAATTAATCTGACAATGATTGATGTGTTGCATGTTATAGATACTTATGCTGCATGTGATCGCTATTGTCGTGTGGTTTATTTTTTAATTGTTTTAAGCCGTTAAGTCTTATTATCATTCTTCGAAGATAAGTGAGGGAACTCGTGAAAGTGCTGTGGCTAAAAATTTAATTGGAACAAAATAGGGGACCGACGTTAACTGAAGACATACATCAATCGTTTAAATGGGATGCTGGCTCCTTGTTGCCAGGACAACACTGATTAGTATAAATGCCGATGATTTTTATGAGTTTCCAATTGCTTCTACTTTAATTAATACAAAATATCTTATCTTGCGTTTAAATTTGACTCTCATAAATGACAATTACACGCTTAATGGACTGGAATAGTACAGAATTACAATAATGTGCTCCTATTATTGTTAAAGCGAGAAACGACATAGTACAATGTCAGTATGAAAACGCAACGAGTCTGTGCGGAAGGCATATGAATTATGCATACGCACTAATATTACTAACAGTGGGTAATATAACTAGTTTATGCAGCAACCTAAATAATTTTTATTTATAACTAGCTGTCCCAGGCCACGCGTTGCTGTGACCCAGTCTGGTTAAATTAAAAAAAGCCAAGTGACATCTATATATAAAAACACGGACTAATTTGAATGCAACGTTGTGTCAAATTTTCAAAGCAACCGGTGAAGAAATTTCATGTTTTCATCTGGCACCCCCCCTTTCTCACCCTCTCCCCCTGCCCTGTGGCCCCACTGTAGGCATATAAAACACGGACGTATTCGAATACAGCGTTGTGTCAAAATTTCAACGCAATTTCTGAAGAAATTGCATATTCTTATCTGTCACACCCTCCCCCTCTATAGTCCCTCTTTGTTAATATAAAAAACACGGTCGTATTGGAATGCAACCTTGTGTCAAAATTTCAAAGCATTCGGTGAAGAAATTGCATATTTTTATCTGTCACACCTTCCCCCTCTATAGTCCCCCGTTGTTTACACATAAACACGCTCATATTAGAATGCAACATTGTGTTAAAATTTCAAAGCAATCAGTGAAGAAATAATTAATTCTTAACCGATATTTCTTTGCATATACCGTCAGCTGGCGTCTACTTATTTAAATAATTTAAAAAAATTGTTTTAATTATTTAATAAATATTTATACAATATGTACATACATATAAAAGAAATTGTGGAATTTGTGCAGAAAAAAATAATATAAAAAAAATCAACATTATCTTGAATTTGTTAGCGTATTATAATTGAAAAACGCCAAAGCTGTGAATATCTTGAGACATATTTGTTAGAAAAATGTATTTCGTGTAAAAATTAAACCAGGTAAATTGCAGCCGAAGCTAAACGTTGGTATTATTTATACACATGTTGCATAGCAGCTTTGAGCATCGTTAGCAAATTGCTTTTATACATTTCACACTTATGTGTGGACAATAATACTTATGTATTATCGTTCATTATATGTACCACTCAACACCCAATTCCTCCTAATTTTTTTTTAAAACACGAACTTTTTCGACGAACTAGCCATAGAATCAGTAACTCTAAACACACATGTGGCATCTGCCATATTACAAATGTTCCCGTAATCCATTTACAAATTATAACAGCCAGGTTATAATTGCTCTATAATAAACGGTTACAGTAATAAGCACAACATACAATTGCTACGATAAAGGAAACTTTAAATAGCAACAAAGTCTTTAAATTCGTTTTCCTAAAAAGTAGTTCTTTTTTTCTTAAGCCCGTTCTGCATAGACCGATTCATTTATATTAAGTTCAAAGTAAACATTTTTTATGTTAATGACAAAAACTTTTCTCGATTTCCTCAAGAAAATTTTTTGTTACGAATATCTTTCCATCGCTAAAAACTGCATGGATTTCTTTTACTCAGAGTGTTTCAATGTAGAAACTTTCCTATGAAAGTAACCTAACCCTGAAATAGTGATCAGATAAGAGCTTCGAGCAGCACGTCGCACACTGGTCCAGGATGACTTTTAATATAAATCAGCAAGTGACTACAAGCTCTTCTTTTGCGTACATAATCTTTATGACCTATCCCTATAAGCGTCCGTAAGAATTCCAGCTGCTACTTTTGCTATTTTCTGAGAAAGGAATAGAATAAATGAATTTCGTACTTTGTAAATAAATTATAAATTTAGATTACGCGTAAATGATATATTAAATAATATAGTTACAGCTTAAGTAATAAAACAGTTATTAGGCATTACAGAAGAGTCATTTTCTTTCAATAATCCACCCATGATTACGCCCCAATTTTGGGTTCTATGTTTTTTTCCGTATTTTCAATAATTTATTCGGTTTCAGCTGATATTGCTAAAGTTGCAATATATTGAGGGGGAGGCATACGTTTCCCAAAGGATGGTTGAATATTCGAGCGGATATTCTTCAATTGTTACCAAATCAAACCGGATACTTCCTTGACCCATAACAAATGGCGACACTTTCAAATATTTTCCTTATTTATATCGTAAATTCCAAATTCCTTTTGTAACATGTTATTCCATTATACTTGAAAAACAATAGCTGGTAGGCTATTGAAAAATGTTTATATCATTGATAGTAGTTGTCGACTATACGGCACAGTTTTTCTTTTAATAAATACAAATCAATTTAAATTTCCATAGATAAAGTCGAAATCGCGAAAAATCATCACAGATATTTTGTTGTGCGTATGAATCAATCCAATTCCATATGTCACGATTACACTTTCCCTTTGTTGTACCAGCATCTATTGCACTTTCAGCTGTGCTTTTTTAGTTTTAACACTTCCGCGTTTATACTTCTTTGCATGCATCTCTTGTTCTTAACACAGATATAATTACAACAGCAAATATGATTTACATTTTTCTTGAGACTGTCAATCCAGTTCAAAGGCAAATACAGTGAAATCGCGCAATTTACTGGTAATCGGATGATCTTGTGCGAAACAGATGCAGAAGGAAAAGAACGGAAAAATATCTTTTTTGTTTCACAATCGTCTGCAACGTGACGTCGTACGCTATATACATTCATATATACGTATGTTCTATCTTCAGTACATATTTTTGCCGTCACTATATCTCGTTTATCAACGGAAAGGTGCCGTCTCTATGTCTATGTCTATGCAGTCCCATTTCTCCTGCTAACAATAAGTTCGACGGGATCGCACCGATGAAAATCCTGCAATGGGATAGCAGTCGAGCAAGCAAAATTTATTGGGCGACGTCTTCCCGTGAAATGTGTTGAGAACGATTTTTTTCCGTTCCCTGAAATGCTTCCAAGGAGAATGTATGCGTTCGCAATGTGGTCTATATTTGGAATAGCTCCAGGTTCAATTTCTGTTATAAATTTACTATCTTCCCCCAAGAATTCTTTTTCATGTTTAAATTCCAATAGCTTATGGCGCGGTTTGTATATGTATCTAGGTTTAGTAAAATAATCATACCGACGAGAAACTGATATTTGTAGCTCCAGAAGATAATATATTTTTGTACTTTGCATGTATATTTTATTCCTTTAAAGAAGTCATTTTGGCGTGACAATGATTTACTGATCCATTTTATCCAGTGTTCAAAAGTTTTTACCTCCCAAACAGCTATGCATTGCAAAAAATTTCTGTATTAAATATAGTCATTTAACCTTAAATAAAGCCTCTTTCTTGTCAGTGACATCTTTTTTAGGGAATTGGTGTTTATTGTTTGAATGTATTTTGGTACAATAATTAATGCCATTTATGGTATATGAATATTATAGCTAATGTATATAATATATTTTGAGTTGAGCATACAGTAAGGGTAAAATTATGTATCGCCCCTAGACTCTGTACACGCAACGTCAAACAACTCACAGTCTGTATTTTATTTCATCCCGACTTCAACTTTTTAGTATTTAGTGTCTTACTCGGGCTGAATGCCCTCAGTTTAACTAATTACAATACCCAGGAAAAACTCTTAAACCCTCTAGGAGCTAATAAAACTTATCTTCCCCATTATAAGTCGTTACAACATCTGTTTGGAGTATTTACATTTGGAATTCGAATTCTTCTCGGAAGTATTTGACATTAAAATGTTTTATTGACTATATAGGAACAACTTGTTTAACCATGGATTTCTACTGGCCCACAATATGATCATCGACGCATGTCCATTGTTTCTTTTTTTTTGCGTAAAATAGATTTGGTATACGAATCTATTTCTATTTGATGTATTTTATTACTGGTGGCAATTACTATGAAAAATATGAAAATGAAAATATCGTGTATGTAAACTAGTTGTCGCACTTTTTGAAAACGAATTGTAAAATGTAAAAACTAGTTTAATAAACCTATGAAGTAGCGAATACTGTCGATATTGGGATACTGAAAATTCAGCTGGATAATAGAACGTCATACGCAAAATCCTCAAAAAATTAATGTTTGAACCGGCATTGTTGAAAACAAGATTTTGGGGCCCTTCTTCTTTGATGGAAACTTAAACGGCGATAGATATTTACAATTTTTAGAAGATGACCTAGTACCATGTCTTGCCACTTTATAGCCCGATCCAGATGATCCTGACGCACCAAACGATTTCCTATAGTATTAGCAAGATGGAGCTTCGGCCCATTGCACTCGTCCTTTGCGTGAGTGGCTGAATACGGTTTTCCCTGAACGGCGGATTGGTCGACGCGGTCCACTCAATAGTGGCCAGACAGATCTTCAGATGTGACCCCGTTAGATTATTTTTTGTGGGGTTATCTTAAGTGTAAGGTCTACGTTAACTCACCAATTAACATCGAAGACTTAAAGAATAGGATAAGAGACGAAATGGGATTGATAGAACCTATCGTAGTTAATAACGTTTTGCAGGAATTTCACTCCACCAGGAAGTTGGTGGCGGTCATTTCCAACATTTGATAGAATAATTTTTATTATTTATTGCATTATATTCATAGGACATGATACATAAAATATGTTCAGAATTTGACGTAGAATTTAAAAATGAAATAAAAAGGTGTTTTCGTTTAAAACAAAATAAGTGAGCGGTCATAACATGTTTTTGGGTCACCTGTATACACGAAATAATCATCACAAAAACGGCAACTAAAATCAAAATCGACGGGTTCGAGCGTTTCTTCGAGAAAAGAAAACAAATGAATTTTAAATGAATTTATTCCAACCTTTACGTGCTCACTGTATATATATATGAGTAAATCGTTGCGGAAACTTAAGCTTCGGCAACAACATTATTTTTAAAAAGTCTGAATGGATAACACATTTCTATCTTGCCACTATCATACCATCTAGAAAACGCAGGAAAATAATTTAGTTCTGTGTATAAACCTTGAGCTAATGCTAATTTTGTCGTACTAAACAAGTAATTCTAACTCAAAGTAATTAATACAAGAGTTGCCCTGGCTTTGCAGCTACGCTAATGCACCATCAAACATTTGCTACGGGATTGCATAATTTCAAAATATCAGGACCTCCACATACATAAAATACTGGTTGTTCTCCCTTAAGAACAATATTCGTTGCCATCGTTCTATGTTGAGTGAATCTATGCAAAACAATATATATATTTGTTTGATGCATACCGAAGATAGAGGTAAAGAAAGGAAACATAGCGAGCGTGTCGATTCCAGCGTTGCCTATGGTCTCAAATGTTAGGTAAAGAAGCTTAATATCGAGCATGTTAATAAAATCTGCCTTCTCAGTTGCATTTACTTGACACCGTCATAGGAAGGCAAAGTCTTTTGGCAGATTATATAATACATTCTTCGATTTTGCTATTTAAAAATGAGTCGAAGTGCATATTGCATTAGTAAGTTTTGTGACAACAATAAGTTTAATAATCTGAATGTCGTCTTCTCCAACTTAATAAGAGATCCTATGTTGTAAATTAATTTTTTTTAACAAACGCATAACTATACCGAATTGATACTTATGTATTCTGCATTTAATTTCTGATTTGTCAAAGGTTGTTGAAGTACCATATAGTTTTCCAGATCGTTTATAAAAGTATTTTATAAATATATAATTATAAATGACAGGTATCTATAAATAATACATATACTATTATAACAAATAAATTTTTTTATATCTTATTAAATTCAACTTATACACAAATAACGAGTACTAGCGATAACAAAGGTGACATTAAAATACTAAGTTTTCAAATTTGTCGCGTTATATTAATGGGACTAATGAAATCGACTGGCACGCCGCATATCGTATGTGTCTCAACAGTTAAGTAACGAAGTAAAAACCACGGCCTCCTGCATAAATAATATATTTGCAGTCTATACGATCCTGCGCGTCAACGATTTTCGTGAAATGACATACAATAGTACAGTGGCTCCAGCTTTCCATATAAAACCATTGAAAGGAATAAAAGGAAAACACGGCTAAGGTGTGTCACTTGCCACATGTAAAAAGCACCATAAGTTGGCACTCTGTGAAACAAAAACATGTCTTGAACTGAAGATATGCAAGGTTGCTAGGAGTGAAAGTATATATTATATTTAGGAGGCCGTGGTAAAAACTGGTTCGTTTTTTACATGGGTCTGAGAAGGGGTATAGGCTGGCTATCATTGCATAACCTCAGTCCTCGCAAATGGAACCAGAAAAGTGCTTTCATATCTTGCGTTAAGCCTTGGGACGAAGAGGTTCATTCGTTTCAGTAAGAAAAGGCAGTCAATATTATTAAAAAGTAGCTTACATACGAATTTCGCATATACATTTTCTCTTCTTGTGCTTAAAGCTGGCAAGCTGTGCCTAAGTCAAAGATCTTCCTGAGGAGCACCTCTAGCAGGGTAAGTGCCATCGATTTTAGGACAAAAATTTCAGGAATTTGCTATGGATGCGATCTAAACTGAGAAAATCGAAAGCGTATAGCGGTTTCCAACTTAGAACTGCATATTCGTGCTTACTCAAGACAAAGGTAAAGTAAAAAGATTTTAATAAGCATGTATCTTTGAATTGTTTAGAAATATGCACAATAGATCCAAGAGATTTTATGGCTTCAGAACAAAAGCGGATAATGTGCGGTCTAAAATTAAACGCAGAATAAAAAAGTACACCCAGATCCAAAAATTCAAATTTACGCGTTAAGATGATGTGGTATGAAGAAGCAAATATAAAGGAGGAACGACTATAAGTAGCAATGCAACATTTCGCAACATTCAGGTCGAACCCGTAGCAATCACACCACGCAACCACAGAATGCAAACTACATTGGAGTTGCAAGTGGCAGCATTTCATGATTAAGTAATTAAAAACTTTGGATAGGTCGGCATAAATTACATCAACCTGGCCACGTCTATCCAAGATATCGCTGATAAATTGGGTTAATATTGTCCCTTCTCCATAAGTTTGTCAAATTAGATAGTCAAATTAGATAGTAGTTCATTGTTATCCTTTATAGCCCTTTTCCAACGTTCAGGCAAGATACCAGAAAAAAATAGAAAGATTTATGATTTTAAGAAGAAATGCAAACACAAATCTACAATCACGTATCAAAAATTTATTTATTGGGAAGAGCGGTCATAAAAGTTATTAATTCCTCCTCGGTAACTTGAGAAAGGAAATAAGGCAAGGAATGTATCCAGTGTCAGCACAAGAGATATTATCTACAAAAGTAAACACCGAGGAGAATGTTTCAGCGAAGGCATTAACAATAGCGTTAGGGTCATCAAGAACACTTCTATCCCGACCATACGATCTCCTCGGTATCCTTGATGAATGCTTTCTTGCCTGAAGAAATTGCCACAGACTAGAAGGTGAAGTCCAATTCATAGCATATAGAGCGCCATCTATGATTCAACATAACAACCAATTTCATGTCCTCTGTGCACTTGTGTTAGTCGTATGTAATATGTAACAACGTCCGCATGATCGTGAGGCGAGGCAGACAGTCAGCCTGAAGTAAAGAGTATCTCTATGCATAGAAATACTCAAGGCTATATAACATTTATGTGCGCACTGTAATTCCGTAAATACCTACATGAGAGATATCATTAGCAGATGGTAACTGTGATAGTCTTATCGTAAAACATAAACCGCAACCGGTTTTGTAATTCTCTAAACTACGATATAAAAATTACTGTAAATTGCCCGACTAAGGAGGAAGCCGAGAATCTTAGCACAAATACAAAATTACTGACTTGGTCAAGGTCGGAATGAAAACACAGGATATTACATGATTGCTATACATGGTGCAATTCGAAAGCTATTATGTACAAGCATAGCTATTATATTAAAATTAGACGCGGTTTGAAGACCCAGGAAGGATCAAATTACGCAACAGATGACTATGCAACAAAATGACATTGAGCACTGTGTTTATTAATATTTCCTTTATAGTTTACAAACTTAGATTACAAAGTTTATCTTAATCTTTAGCTTAAATTTGGGGAAACTTAACTTTAATTAATAACTACTATTTTTCCAGTGAAAATATATCTTATTATCGGCATATTATATAAATTCGAACTGATGAAAAGTTAATCATGTAATCTAACTCTATAAACGCGGTAGAAAGCTATAAGTTATGATGAAAGGGGTATTGCGATTAACATCTCGGCTCCAGAAAGTTTTGATATTATATTATAACAGAGTAGCTATTTGTAAACCCTTTAATTGATTCATTGCCTGGGTCTAACATACGATGACATTTTGCTAATGTTCTACACGGTATACTTAGAATTTGGAAATTTAATAATTACTTAAAATAAACCTTCATATAATATAATTTTCAATAATTACCGCGATTACCAAACTTATCACGGTTCAAAATGATAATTAATGTTACTGGTCACGTTTAGCAGTCGAAATAGCACCGGAGTATTAATTCCCTTCACTGATTGCTAGTGGGAGAATTGATTTGGGATTAATAACTATCAATATTAATATCCGGGCAGCATAGATAGTATGCAATGTCAATAAATGTTACAAAATTGGATATGTATGTATGTATGCATGTATGCATGTATGCATGTACGTGAATAAATTACATATGCCAGTGGTTCAAGATTTACAAAGCGATATTTTAAATAAAAGCTCCGATAAATATTGTACAATTTTACAAAATAAAATTGAGAAGTACAACATTTATGCGAACTTTTATTAGATAATCTCACCCAATTATGGGCACATATACGATGTTTAAAAATTTTCCATTGTATTAAAAAGAGAATTTATTATTTCGGTACTTAATTAAACACAGTTAAACGTTTAGTTCTATAAACAATAAATAATTTTTAAATAGCATGAGCTTGCTATGAAGCCACTTCAATTGAATTCATCTCACGTGAAGGCAGCACAAGAAGGTCGAATGCCAAATATGCGGTAGGTTTTTAAAGATTCTCTTACGTTTAGTATGTATGTATGTACAAGACTGAACCATTTTATATATTCATTATTATCCAGCAAAGTTGGACCACCAACTTTGGCTTGTCTGGGATCATTTTGCCCTTTTTAAGCCTGCAGCAATGCGATTACATCAGATGCACTTTGAAGAGCCTTCAATAATTAAATTATTTACATTTTAATCGAACGCCTAGGGGTCGAAATCTCATCGCGGAACAATTCTTTTACTAATTCATGTAAACCAACAGCTATACGAGCGGACATAAAAAGCTTTGAAATAATGCTTCTGAGGAATTGGTACCCGCTGCTGTAGGTTGCTTTATGGAAATTACTTTTCTCGTGTACGTTACGGAAAGGAATTATGGGTGAATATTTTCGCATACGTATTATTTGTCGAACCATGAAGTACTGGGTTCCGTTTAATTTTTGATAGAAATACTTTTTTCGAAAGAGGTATTTATCCATAATTCAATGTAGCTGACGGTATCACATCTTTTTACTATATAATTATTATAACATAATTTAATAATCAACAGCGTAAGCCAAATAAAGGATAAATTACATAAGCCATACATATGCATAAGCAACACTTTGAGAGTGTATTAAATGAAGGTGTGGAAGTGGAAGAAAATGAAAGCCAAGGAACTATTACTGATGAAGAAGCA
>JARFOC010050703.1:0-20425 GCA_031763485.1 Osmoderma eremita | reverse complement strand
CCATTTGATTAAACTTATCTATCCGGAGTTGTCCTGTTAGGTTTTTATATTGTTGTTCATGTTTTGTATCGTAATGCTTTTTTATGTTATATTCTCTTAATGTCGACACAGTCTCTGAGCATATTAAGCATACAGCTTTGTCTTTGACGAAAGTGAAAAAAAATCAAATTTCCACTTTTCTTGGAAATGCCTGTGCTCATCCGTAACCTCCCGGTTTTTTTGTTTGCTTTTCCGACATGCTATTATGGGTAAAAAATTTGAAAGTTAAAAAAATTTGTAGGAAAACTTAATTTTGAATAAAAAAACTCTAATATTACCTTTTGACAATAATATTGCACTCACACCTTTCAAGAAACACAAGAATTGCTAACATTGCTAGTTAACAGCTTACCAGTCTGACTGATTGTGTGACAGAAGCAAACATAAACAAGCACAGACGAGGCGCGTTCGTATTGCATGTTTGAAAAGTCGCCGACAAGTGAGTAACTCGTAACAAAAAATTGTTTCGGTTTTTAATAATTAATTTTATAACAATATATTGATGGGAGAAAGTCGATAAAATAAATTTTAGAAATGCTTGGCGGGCCGCATAAACATGTTTAACGGGCCGCGTGTTGCGCATCCCTGCCGTAGGTGATCGCACAGCGCAGAAGTGATTCAAAAACATTTCTTCGGGAGATCTCAGCTTGACTGATGAGGCTCTGGGAGACCGAAGATGATTAATAATGAGGATATTCAACAGGTTGTGGAAGAAAATTTCAGTACAACGTACTTAGTGCTTGCAAAAAGGTTCAACGTGAGTGATGAAACCATTCGTTTGCGCCTTCATCACCTAGGAGAGTGGTGGAAGTTAAGCAAATAGGTCCCACATGAATTGTCAAATGATAATAAATTAAGTTGTCTTGCCATTTGTGCGGCAAATATTTCATGCAACGATAATGAACCAATTCTTGATCGGTTGTTAAGCTGCGACGAAAAGTGGATATTTTACTGGAATCCTAGGCATTCGTATCATTGGTTATCGCCTCCTGATTGGGTAACATACACTCCCAAAGCTTCGTTGCACCCAGACGAGATTTTATTGTGTGTTTCGTGGACAACAAAAGGAATTGTCCATTATCAGTTCTTTGAAAGGGGTCAAACCATCACTGATAACTTGTATTATGAACAGCTTCAGCGAGTATAAGCAGCACTCATCCGAAGCCCTGTTTGATCAATCGAAGGAAATTGGCATTCCTACAGGATAACGCCAGGCTGTATACCGTAAAAGTGACCCGTAAAAAAATTTCTGAACTAGGCAGGGAAACGTTACCAATTCCTCCATATTCTCCTGACATTTCGCCAAATAGGTGACTAATCCCTAAGGATAATTTGTATTTTCAGGACAGAGCTAGATGAGGGGCTGTATACCATTATTTTTTCTTAATAACCTAATAATTGGTTTTCTTTTCTCGCCTTACCCAGTTGGAATGGTATTGCTTTTATCTACGACATATCATCGGCAATTTTGCCTTTTTTGGGAATTAATATAACCAGAAATGTTTGTTAATTTTTTGTATTTTCATAACTATTTTGTAAACAAATCAAACATTTTTCAAAAAAGTAAAGTGGATGACAACTACGGCATTCATCCATATCTTTCAACATTTGAAAAGACAAATTATTTCAGCGAAGTATTTTGTAATATGATGGAAATAAAATTGTTTTTTAAAATATTTTAATTAGGGGTTTTATGTTAATAAAAGTTCTAAAATCATCTAACACGGCAATAATTATAGTTTTCATTTCCTACTGAACAGCATTAACATAGTTATACTGCCAACATAAGTTTGAAGTTAGAAGTTATTTTCAATTACTTTTTTTAATAATAACACTACTGTTTTATTCAATAATGCCAAGAAGCGTTGAACACAAATCACATCTTAGAAATCATCTAACACATCAAAACATTAGGACAAACAAATTAAAATACAAACTGTTGCCACATTTGCATTACAAAAAAATTAAATAAAATAATAATAATAATGGTTTATTTCCAACAGGTTTACACCCAAGTACCGGAAAAATGGAACAAAAATCAAAATGTAGGAATACAATACAAAAATAATGGCACAAGTATCACAGATGGCATTGAAAGATTTGCACATTAAATATAGATGATCGTAGTCCTATGTTAGTTCTGGTTGGAGGGTAAATAAAATGCATCTGAATGTCTTGTTTCTAGCCTAGGTATATAGAAAAAATTATTTAACAAAGAAATGTAAACAATTCCATTATTTAAAAGATTGTATAAAAACTTAATGTTAAAAATTCTACGTCGACATTCAAGAGGTGCAAAATTGAACCTAGCAAGCACAGCATCATAATTATACCCTCGAGCATGATAACTACCATCAGTGAGATACGTTAGATACTTTAAGAAGCTACGCTGAACTCTTTCAATATTGGCAGTATTAAGTGCGATAAATGGGGTATCATATTAATGAACCGTATTCTAATCAAGATCTTACAAAAGAATTAAATATCAAGATTAAATAATTAATATCTGTGAACTTTTTGCAATTTCTATAAATAAACCCATACATTTTATACGCTTTAGAAGATATATCGACAAGATGATCGTTAAATGTAAATTTACTATCGAATAATACACCCAAATCATTGATTACATCAACCCTCTGAACGACTATGTTATGAGTAAGAAAGTTATATTCAATATAGCACTGTTTCCTAGTATAGGTCATAACTCTGCATTTATTTATGTTTAAGTGTAAACTGTTCTGTTGACACCATGCGATAACGCAGAACAAAGCGTTTTGAAGTAAAAGATAATCTGAATTTTACAGCAAAACTTCACAATGAAGTAGCTCGACAATCTCGTTGATGAATAGAAAGAAAAGATGTGATCCAAGATTCGACCTCTGTGGTACACCAGAGGTCGGATAGAAAATGAAAGAGATAGAGAAAAATTCATCAATACAATGTATTCAATTTTGCCGCTTATGGCGATACAGAAGTCTAATGAACTATATTTTTTCAGTAAACACAATATTGCTCCAAATCACTTGTTTGAAATTAGTACCAAATACATTCGAGATATACGGGATTTCCGGTTATTACGGTTACTACTTAGCAAAATTGTGTTTTAGATAGCTAAACCACGATCTTCCTGAGCATTAGATGTCAGGTACAACACATCCCTAGAGGCGCGTTCAATTGCATACAGTGCGACAGAAGCATTAAAACATTCAACTTTCATGCCGCTCAAGGGATGTTCATGTAATCAACTGGCAACGCGGTGACTGAAAGAGTTAATGGAGAATTAAAAAAAGATTCCTATTCCAAGAATGTATTTTTATTTCTCATAAAAATATCAATCTTTTATGTTAATGGAAATGTTGTGCAATAATCCAGTTGCAACTGTTATGTCCATTGCTGTGTCCAAGTTCAGGCGTACTCCAAACGCCAAAATTGGAAAGCTACGTTTCCAAACATCATATTGTCTTTCAACAACATTCCTCGCTCTTATAGAGGTCTTTTAAATATATTAGGATTTTGTTCTTTCAAGTCACTTGGTAAGAAGTTGTATATTTTAATAGCTTGTATTGCTAGACTCGTAGACACTATTGTTTCAATTGTTTGCGGAATCAAAAGGCATTTAGCTTCTATACCACGTGTGCTATACTTATGAATAAGTTCCTGTTGATTATACAGTTTGTAATAATACGCACTATCGGGAAATCCACACACACAAATTGATTTAATAAAATTCTGGACATATGTTTCAAGAGCACGTCGGCTCTCATTGTCAACCAATTTCCGAATCACGAAAGTTATATCTAACATCCACGTTTAAAAAAGGAAATATGTATATCTATCTCTATTTATGAACACACTTATAGTAACATATCGGAACAGGCGGTATTTATGAGCGTAATGCGTGCAACATCGCTTTGTGCGCATTTAAGAAAAATATACAGGATGTCCCTTTTCTTTCTCGGTAAAAATATTCATTAAGCTGGAATGTTCTAAAATTCCTTTTTCGCGATTTAGTAAGTTCAATCCTTTTTAAATGTATATAGCGTTCCATACGCGCCTAGTTCTCGCGGCGAATTCACATTTCTTAATATTTTCAAATTATCGGAAGTAATTCGATGATTCGTTTCAATCATGTGGTGCGCTACACTCGATTCTTCTGATCTATTATAACTGTAATGGGCGATATGTTCTTTAAACCGCGTTTCTATAGCTCTTCTTGTCTGTCCTTATCACAATCGGCGCAAGAAATCTCATAAATTCCCGACCTTTGTTTTTGAGCAGATATGTCCTTGGGATTTCCCAGAAGGGTACGTAACATATTCCGAGACGTGAACGCGACTGCCAAATTTTGGCTTTTAACACACGATTTATTCCTTTTGTGATTTTATGAAACGGCAATTTAACATATTTCTTTTCTCGCGGTTCTATTGACACTAAAGTTGTGGAATTTATCAGAAATTGTTTATATTGGAATTTCTTGAGCGTTCTTTCGACATTCTTTTTCTTAAATGCGCACAAATAGATGTTGCACGCAAATACTACCTGCTATTCAGGTTAGGCAGATTTTTTTTCGATATATTACCATAAGTTTGTTCATAAATAGAGATAGATATTATATTTCCTTTTCTAAACGGTCATGTTAGATATAACTGTCGTTATTTGGAAATTGGTTAACAATGAGGGCCGATGTGCCCTTGAAACATATGTCCCGAATTTTATTAAATCAATTTGTGGTGTGTGGATTTCCCGATACTGCGTATTAGTGATACCAGCCCACAGTCCTTGCAATTCTGCAAATAGTTCGTAGTATACATGGACAAACATCGCGCACTATAGCACAGAAATCGCAGGAACGGTAAGAATATTCTTTTGTGTAAAAATGTGTGCATGATGTTCTATGGCTCAGATCGAAGATGCCGCAAAGGCACACCTTCTGCACCCTGAAGACCCTCCCCACATCCACCGAGGCTATTCCATAGTAATATAATCTTTGTGTATAGTGCTTTAACTGTCTTGAGACATCCAACATTTTTGATTTACATCCATCAATCGAGTCGGTAAGAATTTCCCTTTCAAATTCCTGTAGTTTGTTTAAAAAAGGTGAGCTCTGTTTGCTGCGTTCTAGTAAGAATGAACGACAAAATAGACGAAGGTTACCAAGGTTTTAGAGGGAGCTTAGATAAGGTTTCTTGATTATATATTTTTTAACTAAAAATAAAAATTCTAAATTTTTGTAACCATGGAAAGAAACTAATAAATTGTAAACTTAGAACTGAGAAAATTATCTAGGATCTAAATATGAATAAAAATATATTACATTTATTCATAATCTTTTTCTTTTGAATATTAAAACCGGAAGTGATAAAAAATAGTAATATATACCCGGTGTACTACTTCTGCAACATCGTTCATCAAATTATATGGTCCTTTCATTTGGCACTGTTGACGTTTATGTTTACAGCGCGGAATCATTTTGAGGAGTATTTAAATGATTTGAAAGCCACAGAGTCGTATATCAAAATCGCGTGTTTTTAAGTATACATTTTGCGTCCGCGTTTGGGCTTATTTCACGCCCTGAAAGAATGTGTGATATCCCGTGTAATATCTTATGTTTTATTCAAATCTCGTTTCGACTGTATATACGAACGCATATAACGAAAGTCTGGCGTAATTTAAATAATACTTTTTTCGCTCCTATGATCCGCGACATTAAAGTTAACCTGATCCGCGAATTTCGCAATCAACTATGAAACATCGCATTCCGTGCGATAAACCCAGGTGGAGTTCCTGTAATCTAAACAGATCGATCCGATTAATCGGGGACGTTGGGTGCACAAGAACAATAGGATTGATTAGCGGACATTTATGTATAATGAGATACAGATTGACTTGAGCATGATTAGCTGCCACGTTTTAGGTCTAATATATCCATCTACTGTATGCTGAACTGTCACACAAATATGCGCACAGATACTAATCAATGGAAAGTTTTTGATTTCGATAGCAACAATTGCGTTTTCAAAAATCATAGCCTGATTATCGATACAATAATTATTTATTTATTTGTTTATTTATTTATTTATTAAGGTAAATTAATACATTAATAAAAACCTAACTACATGTATTAATGTGGGAAGAAGAAGTAAAGAAAGTACCTATAGGGTACAGAAATTTGGAAGTTACCACAATAAGGAGTGCGTCTTCGAGGAAGACCTAGTAATATTCTAAAACAATGTGGAAGATTTACAGCGCTACCTAGAAGCATGGAATAATGCTCTACAAAGCAGGAACTGAAAACTCAAGACAGAGAAAACGAAAATTAACGTACTTGTAAAAGAAGATCAACTTACATTAGCTAAACTAAGCAACAAATATATATCCAAAAGGTGAAGTATATAAAAAATATATTAAAAAAATATATAAACATAGCTCTGAGATCACACAACACGTCTGATTGTATAGTTCCAGGCATTCCCCACGTGCAGACAACTGTTTCGGACTCACCTAGTCCTCATCAGTGCACGTCGGAGGAATGCCTGTCGCTCGTTCAATACTCCCGTATCGTTAACCAAACGTTAGCACATGTCTTTAAGGAAAATCCCAGAGACATCTAACGCCTAGCCGCGGATTCATATACTTCATCTTTTGAACGTACGTGTCGGCTATTGGCAGAAATCTTCTTTTTTTAAACAAAAATATAGAACAAGTAGAAATGAAAACCTGTGTGAGTCCATGTCTCTAAGAATTATGAATGGATACTTCCCTCATAAAGATATCCACAAATATTCTGGGGTGAAAGCAATCAGAGGGTTGCGCTCTCTAACTGGTTATGTAATTCAGAGACAGCATACGAAGCTAAAGACAACTGACGTGAAGGTACACCGTGGACCAGAATGCGGATCAGATCACCATCTGGTAGTGGCAAAAATAATAGTGAATTCCTGAAAAACGAATACTTTGGTACAGAATAAGCAACAGCAGCGCAGCAATGTAAATGAATGTAGAGATAATTTAGATAGTCTCAAACAAGAGTAAATTCAGCTTCTATACAAACTAAGATTATGGACGGATTAGAGAGTGCGTACAAGAGGCGGCGAAAGAAGTGTTAAGCTATAAAGGAGAACAGGAGAAAGGAAATTCAGAATGTTATTCCGAAAAGATAGAGAACCTTGTTAAAAGGTACAGTAAAAGATAGAAGAGCGTACGCGTGCTGAATAGAGAAGTTAAGAAAGAGGTAACAAAGAGTAAGAATGAAATGTAGGAACGAAAATGTGAGGAAGTAGACAAATATATGGGGGGTACAAAAGTGGCTGAAGCATGGAAAACTATAGCAAGCTTGAGAAAGGAAGGGAAACACAACAGCAAGTTAAACCTGATAGGTTTGAGAGAATTGGTTGACCACTATAGAACACTGCTTACGGAAAATAGAAAAAAAATTGAAACAACAAATATAAAAATGGAATATAAAAATGGAAAAATGGAGATCATAAAGTGACTGAAATAACCGTGGAAGGAATAAGGAAGGCCTTGAAAAATCAAAAAACGGAAAGGCTGCAGAGCCTGGAAATATCCCAATCGAATCAATCAGGTATGGACCAGATATACTACTTGAAAATCTGGCAAACTTATTTAATAAGTGCTTACTAAACGGAGATAATATCCCGGAAGACTGGAATATGGCATATTTAAGCTCCATTTACACAATGGGTGATAAAAAGGTATGCCAAAATTATAGCGGCATAAGTGTGATGAGTGCAATGGGGAGGTTGTACGGCAGAATACTAAAACAAATAATAGAAATGGTTATGGAAGACATAGAAGAACAGTCGGTATTCCGTGCAGGACGATAATATAATTGTATTACAGCAAATATTAGAGAGACACATTACGAGATGTTCTCTCGTAATCTGTCTACCCGCCTAGTATTTGTCGATCTAGAAAAGGCCTACGACACAGTATCTTTAAAGAAACTTTTTGAAACTTTGACGAGGTGTGGCTTGAGTAAAACTTATGTCACCGCTATATGGAGTATATATAAGGAACCAAAGGGTTTTGTGACAGTAGGAAATGCCTTGTCAGAAAGTTTTCGTATTACAAATGGACTTAAACAAGGATGTAGTTTGTCACCTACCCTGTTTAAAACATGTATTCAAGAGGCCATAAGTAATTGGAGGTCGAAAACTTCAAAAATGGGAATACAGGTAAGCGAACAATGCTTTGCAACGCTCTTATTCTCTGACGACCAGATCATTATAACAAGTGACGAGGACGACGCAGAGTACATGTTTAGAAAGTTGGAAGAAGATTATGAGAAATGGGGACTGAAGATAAATATCGATAAAACTGAATATCTAAAAATAGGAGACAAGCATGTAGAAGACTAAGATCTACAATTGCATAAATTAAAAAAATCTAGCCAAATACTTGGGAAGCATTGTTTCGGAGGATGAAACAATGAAAAATGAAGTCAAAAATAGGGCACGGCTGTTTGATGAGAGAAATGATAGAAATGGAGTTCCTAAGAAGATCATGTAATATTTCCAGAATTCAACATATTGGGAACGAAGAAGTAAGAAGGAAAACGGGACGCGTAATTACAACAATAGAAAGAGTAGAATCTAGACAGCTACTATGGTACGGCCACGTAACGAGGATGGAGGAGACACGATGGCCAAAGAGAGCTTTGAAGTATATACCATACAATAGGAGAAAAAGAGGATGACCGACAGCACAATGGATAGAAGGAATTAGGAAAAATATGAGAGATCGAGCAATCGTAGACGATGACTGGAGGGATTGAAGGAAATGGCGATTGCAATGTGGGATGCGGCGCAGACTGTAGGACCCCCGCTTACATATATATAGATATGAAAACAAAATTTGGTTTAATTAAATTCTATTTAATTATATTAAATTACAAAACGAATAGATACGTAAAAGAATAGGGGTTACTTATTCAGATATGTCAAATGGGGAAAATTAATTAATCAATGATGCTAAAGGCGGTTTTCCTGTACAACTAGATCTTACGACGTGATTATCGTGACCACAATTTACATTCCATGCACTCAGTACGGTGATAAAAGAAATGTTAAAATATTAATCGATAAATGAACCACAACTTGACAATAAAGAATTTGAAACAAACTTAGGGGCTGAAGGCCAGTCTACTTTGTGTAAAGATTTAAAATTTACTCTAAGACCACTAATTAATATGATATCAAGCACAATAAATTCTACGGCCGAAGGCCAAAACGATACCGTCAAACACCAGATACGCGAGGAGGCAATGAAATATTAAATGTACTTATCGGTACGGTTGATGGATCACTCGAAGGACTTCTGTCGCAGTCGACACAGTCACTTGAAAAGATATTCGCAACCGAACGAGAAGTGGGCGCTCGGACAGTATGAACTCGGTGGCTACGGGTGTTATTTCATGGACTATAACCTCGACAATTGTTAAGAGAGGATTCCTTCGGCGCCTTCTCGACTCAACGGCAAGATCTCACCAAGGAATAACAATGCAGCGGTACAGTTCCAATAATCGTTTATGTGATTCCACGAGTAGTTCAAACGCAATTCAAAGGAAGCGGTTGTATAACTCAAATATAATCCAGAATTTTCCAATAATAAACTGTATCCCGAGATAGATAGTAAATACCAAACTAAACAGTCGACAATAGAGATTCAACACTAAATTAGTTACTGCGCAAATTTAGCGACACACGTGGTCGATCGGTAATTAATCAGATCATACCGCAAGATGATTGTTTCGTCCCAAAAATTAATCCGACGCCCAACGATCTATTCACAATTAGGGAAGCAATAAACAAACTCTCGTTCCACTAACGGAGGCGATTTTCTCGAAAACGGCAACTCTGCCACACTTACCTGCCAATATTTAATTGTACCAAGCCCTTCTCAGTGACTGTCAAAAGAACGAGATTTTCACGCCGATAGGGTATTTTACATTGAAATAGCTCGCGCCATCTAACAAGGATTAGCGGAACGCTGAGAGATAGATATCAGCCAGATCGTTAGTATTGACCTGCGCAACCAGGATAACCCAACTAAACGGCGGCAGTGGAATAAAATCAATGACAATAAAATAAAGAAATTTAAACGTGACGGGTTGGTTTCGCTTCTGGCGTGGTTTCCACGTTGAGTTACCCTGCTAACTTAGGTTTCTCTCTCTTCTATTCTCCTGAAGACGCCTCTGATGGTTGTGGGCTCTGTAATATGACACGATCGAAACCAGGAAGAAATTTATCTTACAAGTAAATACATTTAAGTCCTTAGGGGTAAATATCAGTAACGATGGCAAAAATAAGGAAGAAATAAATGAAATGATAGAGAAAGCTAACCGACCATACTATTCACTGAATCACAAATTTATAAGGAACAAGGAGATATCGATAAAAACTGAAATCGCCGTCTATAAAACTGTTTATAAAACGACATTAAGATATGGTAGCGAAAGTTGAGTAATAACAACACAACAAAAAAATAAAATAGAGGCGACAGGAATGAAATACCTAATAGACATTAGCGGTATCACAAGAAGCGACAGGATAAGAAATGAAGCAGTGAGAGAATTGTTTAGGGTGGAATCGATCTTAGACAGCATAGTAAGACAACAGTTAAAATGGTTAAGATATTTCCCAAGATTGGACGAACGAAACGAATAAGGAAAGAACAAAATGACAGACAAACAAATGAAATAACGCGGTTGCAGAGTGCCTAAAAGAGTGGGGTTGTAGATTGGAAGGACGGTATAATATTGGCATGAAATAAAAAGAACTGGGCAAGATTTGTATATGGTTAAGAGTACATAGATGACTTCACACTTGGGGTACCAAGATGGCGTATTGAATAAAGCAGTAACAGTACCAACAGTAATGACTGTAGTAGCCATCGTGATAATATTAATGATAATAATAATAATCGTAACTTGAGATGTGTCGGTCCGGCCGGAGTCGGTACAAAAGAACCAATCCGAACATGGAACTAAAAGGAACGACCCCGCAGTTTGCACCGATATTGGTCCGACACCCGTGTCCGGACATGAATGTGTATTATATATCTTCTCTATCTACTTATACGTTATACGCTATACAGCATTCACGATATGTGTCAGTTCGATCGTAGTCGATGCAAAGGAACTAAACCGCACGTGAAGTCCACAACCGCTAGTCGCTGCATAATATTGACACAAAAAAGAGTTATTATCTTTTGCATTTCAAGCTTGTTTATATTATTGACTGTAGACACAGATATATACATAAGCGTATGTCGAGAATCGTTTCTTGATAGTGTAACGTGTCGTTACGACGAAAATATGACTTTGTTTCTAGTAAATATTTTTAGTTAAATTATTAAAGATAATTTTGTTATCTTGTCATATTTTCGACGTTCAGTACTGTATATATATGTTCTGTTCTATTTTTAAATACATGCATCTGTATATTCTCTTTTCCTACGGACGTATGCTTAATCATATGTTTGATTTATCACACGCGCTGGCGCTGTGATATGTTTTCCGCGCAAGCCCGGCTCCCAGCATAGGTATCTACGCGATGGGGGAACCGCCGGAAAGATATATAAAGCGAGCGCACGCTCGATTCGTGGCAGAATCCCGCAGAATCCCGCTTTCTCTACCTTACAGGACGTACCGAATGGCCGACCTATGCCTTGGCACTCCGTCTTACTCCCCCTAGTTATTATACGTAGCCGACCCCTATGCTTTGGCGCGATAACAACCCCCGCAGGACGTATAGAGTGGCCGACCTATGCCTTGGCACTCTGTCTTACTCACCCCTAGTTGTTAGACGTAGCCGACCCCTATGCTGTGACGCGATAACAACCCCCGCAGGACGTATTGAGTGGCCGACCTATGCCTTGGCACTCCGTCTTATCCGCCCCTAGTTGTTAGACGTAGCCGACCATATGCTTTGGCGCGATAACAACCCCCGCAGGACGAAGCTGCTGCAGCAACACGTCACGCAGTTAAAATGTACGGTTCCGATCTAATTCCATCTAGTTCCAAAAGAACGACTCCGCCGTTCCTTTCATAAGACGGGCCGAGAGTGAACGAATCCACAAAAGAACTACATTTCCCATCTCTAATCGTAATAGCAATACTAATGCTGAGGGATTCGACAAATACTAACGTATCACTGACACTAAGCAACAATAATAATACTTAATATAACATTAACAATTGAAATACTGAAAGAGTCAGTAATTTGTAATAAAGATTATTAGCTATAGCGACAAAGTACTATGGACCTGACAAACTGAAGAAATGAGATTTTTCTGCATCTTTATTTCAAGAAAATACTAGAAATTTTAGATCTTGCAAATAGCCGAAAGAGATACTGAATCTTCGTACATCGGTGGACCAAGTCGTAGACTATAGCAACCTAAATAATGCAAGTAAACGGGCATTACCGTAGTAATTATTGAAAATTTTATAAAATGAATATGTCATAGGAAACTCTGGACGATGACAAAGTAAAGGCAAAGAAAATCATTGCCTAATATTCTTATATGACTTAAATGGTGGATTCCTTATATATTTGTTATAATAGAGAAATTTAAGATATTTGTTTTGTACTCACTTATCTAGGCAATTTTCGCAAAATTTGTATTATTATGTTGTATTATTAACCCTCTGCTTTGTTCAGGGTTTTATCAACATGCATTAGAAAGATGGCTGTCATACACAAGTCAAATTTTCTCTTTCTGGCGTCTATACTTAAAGGGTTCATTAAATTTTATTTTGTTGTTCAACGTTCGTCTATTAACTTACGCAAAAATCGAATTAAATTTCTGATTAATATAAACTACTCTACGATACATGCTTTTATGTACAAATACACATATGTTTGTTCGTTTGTATGCAATATGCAATGAATTGTTGTGTCGAACTATATAGCTTTTAATATCGTTTCCGTTATTCGTAAATTTAATATGTGCACTGGTCCAAAATGAATTAGCATTTTATTATTTTTGTATTTCTGTTTGTCAATGCACGTTTATGTATGTATGTATGTATGTATGTAAATGCTATTTGTATAGGAAAAACTGAGTTTCTAACTGTAATAGAGCAATTAATTTCCAATGATCTTTTGAGAGTGAACGAGCTATATTCACACTGTGTGTGATCCACCGTTAACACTGTACGATTTTCGGGGTCAGTAGAACACGCCAATTTTTTTTAATGAAATAATATTTATTCATGCATTTAACAGCAATTGAAAACTAATAATACTCTCACCATCATATTATACGCATATATGAGTATTAATAAAAATATACATATATACACACATAATACGTGCAGACTCAGACTACTATGTTCTCATCAGTGTACGACGGAGAGTGACTGCAACATTTTCAGCATGCCGTATGCATCCATTTTACAATGGATGTGACTATGAAAAATCATAGGACACATCTAGTGTATAATGGAGCATTCTGAGCGATGATTTTACGAACGATGCTAGTCATAAATCATAGAAATCTGTGTTAAAACGTGTGATCCTTCTCAATGCTTGGAAACAGCAAAGTTAGTATTTACACAAGAAAATTCTGAAAATTACTTGTGCCAATACTGGCAAGAAGGCAACATCACCATCGTATTATATACATATATAAATATTAATGAAAATATACAATATATACACACATAAAACGTGTAGACAGCTGTTTCGGACTATTATGCTCTCATCAGTGTACGACGGAGAGTGGCTGCAACATTTTCAGCATGCCGTATGCATCCATTTTGCAATAACACAGGCCGAAATTTCGTCACCAATTTTACAAAAATATTGGTTTAAACAGTCAACTGTTAAGCAGTACTCCTTTTGAATAACTGCATCTGATGCTCTGGTTTCTTTAGTTAGGGTCGATATTTTGGAAGTTCGTAATATTTTGCTATTGAAATAAGAATATTACTTCCTGGCGCAGCTGTAAAAATCGGGTTAGTACTTTACCTCTCTATAGCCACATGCCACAGGTCAGCATGATCAATGAGTATGTTTAAATCTAATTCATTAACAAAGTACTTCAAATAATCGAGAATTCAGAGCTTTGTGCCGAATTTCATTTACAATTTTAATTATATCACAGAGAATATAACGCAAATCTTAAGATATATCTTTCCATGCAAGGTATTCACGATGCATAATACTATGAGTTAATAAAATATCTGCATATGCAGAGCATCTTTTATTTTTGTGATGACATCTGAACGATGTCCGGTCATTTTTCACCAATCACTTTTATTCAATGGCATGTTTCAGAAAATAATCATTAAGCGAATCGAAAGTCTCAAAGCTGGTTGCATTACCGGGTAAGTTGAGCGAACACAGGAGTTCTTCCTTCAACTCGCCTTGGTACTTTGTAACAATATTGTTTTTGTCCGTTTAGAATATGTTGGGTACCGGTGTATACTCGTAAGTTGCGGACTTTTGTTCGTGTACATTCCCACGTTAATAGTTCTTATTTGGTTTCTCTCGCGTGCGTTTTTGTCTGATGTGCGCATTTCACTGCAGGGATGTCTCGTTCCGTCCTTGCGGGTGTATGGATATTCTGTCCGAATCACATTTCATCCACGTAAATATTTAAAAGAATTGAATTTGTAAACTCTCCAAGCTTGGGAGAAACAATGACCCACACGAGCCAATAGAGTACTTGAAAATTGAATTTCGTGTGGCAGGAGGCAGGAAATTTATTCCACGTACGATTTGCTGCTTTGCATTAGACCGAGGATACCAAATGACACCTCTAAGAGCATAAATTCGCTCATAAAATCCCTGATCATATCGGATTTGTCAATAGAAGTTGATTTTAACATTGTTTATTTATATTCTCACATTTTACGTAACTTTATGTTTGGTTTGAAGGTATTTCCTGAAAGCTTCTGGCGCTAAACAATATAAAAGACCACTTGTAATCCACCTTTAATTGTTTCATAGCTCACATTGTGCGAGTGAATATTGGTTAGTAAAACTTCTGCTACAAATTTCTCTACAAATTTTACAAAGCATAGAACAATAGCTTCGTTACTAATATCTGTTTGAATTTAATAAAACGTTTTCTTTTTACCGTTTCTGTCACTAAATTTTCAATATCATCTTCTTTGCCCTTAGTCCTGCGCGTTACAGCGTTGGCAGATATCGCAATTTCTATTTTCTTTATTATTTTCAAACGATCAGAATAGCTTGTTGATATTACAAACAGAAAATACTTTACACCTACATACACATGATGTACAAGTATACAATAAATCCAAACAATAGCATTGCGGGTCACGAAAATTTTCGCAGACTATGAACTACCGAATGGAGAGTATTGGTCTAGTGTACTCCATCTCGAATGCTGCGATTGTTCGGTAAAGACTTTATTGTATATATAACTTTAGTATTATAAGGAAATTAGTAACAGTACTTAAAAGAACTTCGGTTTGGGTTTATTGGTACTGCATGTGTCGCCATGATCTTTTACAGCATGTTGCGGTGATTTCAAAATTCATTGTTGTCGTGTTATCAAATTGTTTGTCATCAGGGTTAATTAAATACGCACAGGACTGCCACCTATACGATTGGTATTGGAATTTAATATTAGAGTTTCCATTAATATCCTAGGCTCAATCGGTAAAGGCGGTCTCTGTTTTGTAGAGGGTAAGGGTAATATTTGCCCAGCGACAATTAATGGATATAAAAAATGTTACAATATCAAAGAATACTTTATTGTTTTTGTATCTTGTAAATTAACATAAAATCATTACAAATCACACAACAACGCGCAACAGATGAGTTTGGAGGAATTTTATAAACTACATCGCAGGTCTACCAGACGAAGAACAAAGCACCAGTGTAATTAAACGAGCTTAAGTTGCCACCATGGAGTACGGAGGACGAAGAGAAAGGCCGTATGCTGTTAGTATAGTTAGGAAACTGACAGAATAGGCATTACCTCGCGGTACAATACGTAATAATAGATTACAGTGGTAATGATGACAGGGATATTTGATATGATAACGGGAGCAACGAGTTAAACGAGAATAAGTAAATTGCAAAGTCAGAAAAGTCTGTGAGTGAAATTTAAAATAAGGATATTATGAAAACGAGTGCAAAAAAGGGGTGATTGGAAAAGTGTAGTGAGAAAGACTTGGAAGGAGTTGGAACGAGTAATGGCAAGACGAGAGAAGACAGAACAGGGTGGTACACGTCACACACACATACAAAGGGTATTAGATAAGGTATTAATAAATCAACCCGTTGGTTAAAAATATATGTTCGTATTATTGTTATAGTAACATTTCTAAATTATATTTTCAAATACATCTCTTGGTTAAAAAAAGGTTACAAATTCTTGATTAAGCCATTAAAATTAAATTAGCAAGTTAAATGTCATTCAGAAGTTGCCCGGCTTGCGTCAACTTGACATTAATAAAAATAATCCAAAATTATTATTATTATTATTAAAATTCATTATTAATTTAATTACCAATTTGTAACGTTGCAGTATATAGTCCATATGAGCAATACTTCCTTTAAAGGACGAAGAGGACCATATCCGTTATTTCATATGTGATTTACGCCGATAAAAATTCATTCTTTCAATTTACTCACTCGAAAAAGTATGTATTTTTTATAACATATTATTCTTAGTCCGGCCAATGACGATTAATAGGACTTAATTAAATGGTATAGTATCCATTTAATTCTTTAAGTATAATACACATGCGCGTTGCACAAAAGGAGGTTTCAGAAAACATTCGAAATTAATATTTTAAGGTATCAGAAGAGATTCAAAGAGGAAAACAGTATAAGCGCAACTTCTTTAACCTCTTAAGGGCCTATGCCGTATATATTCGTCATGTAGGAATTAGATATTCGCCTGTTGTCGCGCTTAAGAGGTTAATCCAGGTTTGGCAATTCGGAAACATGAAGAATTGGTATGGGTAAATACGAATATTGGACAATTAAGTAAGTTGTGGCAATGGTAGCCATTGGAACAAGTGTGGAAAGAATAGAGTAGAGTGGTAATGTATTCATAGAAGCGTCGGTTATTGTTTTTGGAGTAGTAGCATGCGAAAAAAATTATGAATAAAGAAAAAAATCATTCTGAACCAAAGATATACTAAAGGAGGGGTTTTGGACCAAGAAATACAAGAACGAAAATTAAGAAGCAAATTTTTATTGTTGGGCTATGAACAGTATTATTACCAATTCGCTCCATTCGTTGCTCCCGTTACCATCAAATATCTCAGTCATCATTACCACGGCAGTCTATTATTATGTACTGTACTGCGACGTAATTGCTATGTCGACGGTTTCCAAACTATACTAGCATCATACAGTCTTCTTTGACATCCTCTGGACTCTCTGGTGGCAACTTGAGCTCGGTTAATTCCACTAGCGCTTTCTTCTTTGTCCGGTAGACAGGCGATGTAGTGTATGAAATTCCTCCAAACCCGTCTGTTGTGTGGTGTTGTGTGATGTGTAATGTTTCTATGTAAATTTACAAGACGTGAAAACAATAAAGTAGTATTTGATTTAGTAACACTTCTATACCTATTAATTGTCGCGGGGTGGACTCATATTACCCGTACATCGCAAAATGCTGTAAAAGATCATGGCAATACATTTTATTTTATATGTATTTGGTTATGTCTATCATTCTCTATAACGGTGATGGTTGGCATATGTTGTTAGGTGGCTGTTGCGGTTATTATTAATAAATTTGCCAACGATAAGTACAATCTACATAAGAGCAATAGTTCCTTTAAAAGGTGAACTGAACTATACTGATTTTGGATTACCGAACACAAAGATATGTACTGTTAGCACCTTGATAGTTATAGAACATTTGCAAATTAAGAAAAATTAAATAATTGAAATATGAATCAATCAACCAGATAATGATATTTTATATTGCTTGTGTTATATTCTTTACTATGATCTTTTTTTTTTAACCCAGGCTGTTATTTAAATCGTTTTAGAAGTTAATAATCTCTATTTACAAAAACGATTTTAGTTACCACCGGAATTAGAATCAAAAACCACTGTCGAGAGTGAGGGTTTTTATTGAATTTTGTACGAAAATGGAGAACGGTCGTAATATAGACGACGAACACTGAAATTCCAATTAAATTAACGACCGCGTCGGTCTCTCTCATCTCGCACTCTACCTACAATGTATTTTATTTTCGAAAGCGTCGACGGCCATTATTCTAGGCTTACTTCAAGTTAAAATTGTATGCCAATTGCATGCTTTACGCAAAAATTCCATTTCGACACCGACCCTAGTTAACAGGAAAAACTAAATAGCTAGGGTGTGACGGCTTGCATCCCTCATTTTCGGTTAATGATTTTGAATATGTGGGGCTTGATGTAAATTGGTGAAATTCCGGAAATCCTTTGACAACTTGATAACTTGTTTCACGTCGAGTTGAGAATGCAGAGTTTATGTATATGTAGATGATTCCAATTCGAAGTGAGACAAGCTATAATAGATAATTACAGCATTGTATAGGTACAAATTATATAGGTCCTCCGGTAATAATAAGTACTTCTTCTGGAATTTTCTGAAAGTAAGTTAAATATAATGACGGACTCTATCTCTATTGTGACACAGATCATAGAAAGTGTTATGAATGTAATATCGATTTCCAAATTCTGCTGACAAGGAAACACCTGCAAACCCGCACATCCCGATTTAGATGAAATTGTACAGACTGACTAGGTATAAGGACAACCCCATTTTCTTCTTCTGCCCAATTCCCCCACAGATTTCACGATTATCGCTATGCTAATTTACGCTAGATGTCGCCTATGAGTTTTCATTGTCAATATCTATTGTAAAGTGAATGTATACGACGTACTGAAAAAGTGTCAGGAATTCCCCGTCGTACACTGATGAGGACTAAGAAGTCCGAAACAGCTGTCTGTACGTGGGAATGTCTGTCGCTACTAATGCTGTGCATAACCAGCTGTGTTGTGTGATCAAAAAGCATTATGTGCGTATATATTTACATTTTTCATTATTGTTTATATGTATATGCACATAATATCATGGCTATATTACCTTCTTGCCAGAGTATTGGCAGAAGTAATTTTCAGAATTTTTATTTTGTTATTACTAGCTGTTTTACAACATTAAAGAAGGTTCACACGCTATAACACAGATTTCACGATTACGACTGTGTCGCTCGTGAAATTATCGCTATGAATGTTCCGCTTTACGCTAGATATCGCCCATGAGTTTTCATTGTCAACATCTATTGTAAAGTGAATGTATGTATACGGCGTACTGAAAAAAGTGGCGGGCTTTCTCCGTCGTACAATGATGAGGACTAGGAGGTCCGAAGCAGCTGCCTGTACGTGGGAATGTCTATCGCTACTAATGCTGTGCATAGCCAGCTGTGTTGTGTGATCAAAAAGCATTATGTGCGTATATATTTACATTTTTCATTATTGTTTATATGTATATGCACATAATATCATGGCTATATTACCTTCTTGCCAGAGTATTGGCAGAAGTAATTTTCAGAATTTTTATTTTGTTATTACTAGCTGTTTTACAACATTAAAGAAGGTTCACACGCTATAACACAGATTTCACGATTACGACTGTGTCGCTCGTGAAATTATCGCTATGAATGTTCCGCTTTACGCTAGATATCGCCCATGAGTTTTCATTGTCAACATCTATTGTAAAGTGAATGTATGTATACGGCGTACTGAAAAAAGTGGCGGGCTTTCTCCGTCGTACAATGATGAGGACTAGGAGGTCCGAAACAGCTGTCTGTACGTGGGAATGTCTATCGCTACTAATGCTGTGCATAGCCAGCTGCGTTGTGTGATCAAAAAGCATTATGTGCGTATATATTTACATTTTTCATTAATGTTTATATGTATATGCACATAATATCATGGTTATATTACTTTCTTGCCAGAGTATTGGCAGAAGTAATTTTCAGAATTTTTATTTTGTTATTACCAACATGTAGGTTAGGCATAGGATACGGTAAATAAATTTAAGTTAAAATTAAATTTAAGTTAAAAAATACCCCTTACCACCTTGTTGAGTAAAGAACTCTGGATGCGCATTTCGGCAACTAAGTTGCCATCCTCAGCAGAAAACCACAAAGGAAAAAGGTAATGTTGAGCGTATCACCCCGAGAACAAACCTGTTCCTAGAACGACACTATCAAACATTAACTTTTCCCGCTTTTAACCTCTTTTTTTGTCTTCAACTATATAGTATTGATTATTGTATTTTCTATATATAGTATTATTATATTTTGTATATTTGACTTATTTCAGGCTTATACAGCATATTGTTGTATATATATGTATATTGCTATTGG
>JARFOC010050695.1:0-20429 GCA_031763485.1 Osmoderma eremita | reverse complement strand
CAACTTAGTTGCCGAAATGCGTATTCAGAGTTCTTTACTCAACAAGGTGGTAAGGGGTATTTTTTAACTTAAATTTCTTATTTTAAATGGAATATTGTAATTTTTATTACAAATTCTGATTCTAAACGTTATTCTAAGCAGAAAATGTTAAGGTTTCCCTACACTTAAATGTAACCGATTTTGATATATATTCAAACTTATGTAAAACATTGTTTTGGTAGCCTTTCATTAAGAAAAAATGTTTTTACTACTACACTCTTAAATTTCAAGATTCAAGTTGCTTATCATTTGAAATCCTCAGGCATTCAAGTAATATTCTAATTATCCCTGAAAAATTTCCAGTTTGATCGCAATATGTTGTCGAACCTCATTATGTTTAACTGTCCTAAACTCAATTTTCTTAAATGGAACACTGTGTATATTTTTACTTCATGATATACAGAATCAAATTCTGCAGCTATTAGTACTAGGTTTCCCTATACCTATTACTTTTCGTTTTCCTGTTAATAATAATTGTGTATTTTAATTGCATAATTTTTCGCAATACAATACTTCACATTAAATTTTCTACAGGTTCTTTTAACTATTTGATCAAAACCAACACTAATATTAATAAACAATTATAAAAGATCATCTTTTACTAACCAATTGTAAGCTACGAAAAAATTAAACTGTACAAAAATGTTCTTCAAGGCATACTTATTTTTTTGAAGATGCTCACTAAAAGTGAACTTAAAGTGACTTAAGTTTACTTTTCTCTTTATTTTCTACATTTTTTCTTCATTTTGCACATTTTTTGTGTTAGGTCAATAAATACTGTTTGGTTGAAATTTATTGCAAAAAATTAGGTAATTCTAGCAAAATATGCCATTAAAATATACGATTATTAACAGGAAAACGAAAAGAAATAGGTATAGGAAAACCTAATACTAATCGCATCATGATGTAAAAATATAGTGTTCCATTTAAAAAAATGAGTTTTGGTCACTTAAACATAATGAGATTCAACACCATTTCGTGACCGGATTGTAAATTTTTTAAGGATATTTAGGCTGTGATTTGAAAGACTAAGACTAAAAAGACTAAGACGATAAGTAACTTGAATCTTGAAATTTAAGAGTGTCGTAAAAGCAATTTTTTAAATGAAAGGCTACCGAAATAATTTTTTTTAAATAAATTTGAAGATATCTCAAAATCGGTTACATTTAGGTATAGGGAAACATTAATATTTTGCCTTTAGAATAATGTTTAGAATGAGAATTTCCAATAAAAATTATAACATTCCATTTAAAATAAGAAAGTTAATGGCTACTTCCGGTTAACTGGAAATGATGCAAAAGTGAAAATAATTTACTCTGAAAGATCACTTTGGCCTAGTGCAATGTACGTATTTTCAGAATTTTTGTGTATTTCATTCCTTAAAATATTTTAATAGGCCACTCAACTTGGGAGACTCTGTATATTTCAAACCCATAAATTTTGAACCACAATAAATATGTATACTACCAATTTAAATATTTATTTCATTTATATTTAGCGGTACGTAGTATTATTTTGTATACCTTAAAACCGCCCTATTATATAACACTAATTAAACATATTGCATTATGGTTATACCACCACTGGGGAATTATTCACATGAAGCCTTATAGTAGGAGAAATCGGACCATCCAATTCTGTCGTTTGGAGTAAAACGTCTTTAGGATCGTAGTTTCGAGAAATCTCGGTATTGGTATTCTAAAAACCAAATAATAAAACAACTTATAAAAAGAGCTACCTACTTAAGTTATGTGCATAAAATCATAGATTAAAAGTACCTCAAACAATACATATACAAAAAGACGAGTCCGTACCGCCTTTATTTATAGGCCGATTTTAATAATTGAAACACAAATTAAGTGGCTGGATGTAGGCTACAAAACCTTAAAACGCTTAATAGCCCTTAAATAATTTTATAGCCTACATCCAGCCATTTAATTTCCCGTTTCAATTATTAAAATCGGCCTATAAATTAATGCGGTACGGACTCGTCTTTTTTTTATAAGACGACTGTATAATAACATTTTATACAGACAGATGCGAGAGTAAATACCGTATTTATTCTAATTGAAGACGCAATTCCAATAATCGCCGCATTCTAATAGACCCCGCAAGAACATAATGCCGAATGAAATAAATGCATCTTTATGGGGAATGCGCACAATCAACGTCAAGTGGGTAGGGGAATCCCCGTTAACCACATTCAGATTGAATTTCGTATGTGATACTAAAACGAAGTCGTTTTGTATCAAAACTAAGTTGTGATACAATTAAGAAGAAAAGTGTGACGTAAATTTTGTTTGGAAACCTGCACAGTCTCGCCAACAGCAAAATGTGAGAAGGATATGTAGACTATTTTTTTGTTTTAAAAATAATTACATTATTGAAATAGAAAATAAACACAATATAAGAGAGATCCAAACACATGTAAATAACACAATGGCTAAAATTAATAGGTTATTTCTTTTGTTTGGAAACCTAGACAGCGTTAAATGATGAAAAATATCATTCTTTTGATCATTTTACGCTGTTGGCGGCACTGCATAGGTTTCCAAACAAATCGACGTCATCACTTTTCTTCTTGTAGGTATAGTACATGACCCCATTAGTGTGTCGTTACAAAACCCAGTTGGCATGGCAACGCGCCATGTTTTTTTTTCAAACAAAACAAAATACTTCGAACATATCAGCTAATAATCATCATTCCTGTGAAATGGATTGCTTAGTTCTTAGCAAGTTGTAATTTTCCTGGTTGTCTAACAATATAACTGCATATTACGCCATAATATTATTATTAAAGATTATTAGGGGCACAGGTAAAGCAAATATGAAGGAACGCTCCTACAATAAAGAAGTAAGTACAAAGGGTACAATCACTTTACACAATTTGCTACAGCCACACCTAAAATATATTGTTTTCAGATTAAACTCACTGAAAATACTAATATTGCAACTACACACTGTACATGACCAAAAGGGCTACATTACATCACCATAGGGCAACATTTGCATACCATAATATATCAGTCACTAATAAGACATGTCTGTAGAATGCCCCAAACCCCAGTTGAATACATTACAAACCATAGAAGAAATGTATCCAAGCAAGGAATACATCTAACAGATTGATGGAGGAAGTTGTGATAATTAAAATATAATGTATTTGCCATATTTTTTTGAGTGAAAAACAATGTAATACATGCACATAATTAAAGTACTTAATAAAAGGAAGACTTTTATTTAGCCATTACATAGCAAGTTTAAGTGCTACTTTTTGTGTTATCTGTCACAATAGTTTTTAGGTGTGTTCCTGGTTGTTGCGGTAATTATAAAAATAGTTCGATTCAAGAACCGGTGAAAGTGTAAGTTTAAAAATATCAAAGCGAGACGATGCACCAAGTTAATTTCCAAATTGTCCAACTTATTGATCAAGAACTATCAAGTTTCGCTTAAGTCTCGACTTAAACGAAACAAAAGCCAGATTTAATTGGAAAAGAAAATGTTGCCAGAGCAAATGCGCAAAGTAAAATAGAGTTTGAAGTTTATAAAAAATCAATTTCATATGCAGAATTTAAATAGTTTGTCACTATTTTCAATTCTATCAAGTTATCTGAGCACTGGTTCAAAATTATTAAAAGTATTCTCCAGGGCCCGTTATTACCTATTCTGTTATAATTAATTCAGTTTTGAGAGTAGAGTCTTTTTTATATGATCAGAAGGTAAAGTTAATTAGCAATAACATAAAAAATGAACTTAAAACTCCTTTTATCACCAATAATATAAACAAAACCGCAGTTTTAGTATGTGGAATAGACAAAAACTGACATGACGGAATCATCGGAAAAGTGTTTTATACCACTTTTCAAATATATAAATTGAAGGATAATTCTAATAACGATTCTGCATTATCCTTTGGCTTTTAAAATTGCATAGAACGTGTACATGAAGATATCGCTATGCAAACAGTTTCTTAAATATTACTATGGAAAAAGTAATGATCGGTTGGGTAAAAGTAAAACTTCTAACAATAAAAATTAGGAAGATTTACCGGTTAATGAATGTATTCTTCTGAAAAATCTGGAAAAATACTAAATTTATATCTAGTTACCAAAGCTTAGGTACTATTTTAATTGATCAATCAACAATTAGTAGGATTGGAAGAAATTAGTAAAAAAAATAAATAGAAAACAAAGATTTACTGTAAATCGTACGACATTTGCCGTAACTAATGCATTTTGTTTTATACAGCGGCAACTAGATAAATTTTCCCATTTTAATGAATTTTTAATATTTTAACTTTGAGAGTGTTCTTCTCCATTATTTTCCGAATATAATATATAATTAAAACTTTAGGTTGTCATTAAAAAAAAGTCGATTGCGTCACAACATGAAAATAAAATGACATAAGAAACTGAAAATAGGGTGAAAATATTTGCTGAAGTTAAAATCGCTATACCCCTTCGAGATTTTTTTCCGAAAACGCAACGAAATTACTGAATTTATGCGTTACTTAATTTCCACAGTGTATGTAGCTTGCTTAGATATATCGTTCTAATTATAATTAGTAACTTACACCCCGCTCTGATGATGCTGACGATCTTATTAAACGTTCTCGTTGTATATCCGTTCTGGAAACATCTCTACTTAAGGCAGCAGGGGAGGCTGTCCTTTGTTCTTCTCTGCGTGTTCTCTGAAATATACATATCTATCACTTAATGCCAATAATTTATGTAATTATAAGTCACCGCTGGTTGAACTTGCGGTTGTCTAGCAGAGCCAGGCAGGGGAGCTCTCGCCTGCAATACTCGGTCAGAATCCGTTTGTCTGCGATCTCCCTAGAGATTTAATATTTGAACTTTAAGATTGTCTTTTTAGTTTTTTTCCAAATATTAAAATATTCAAAATTTTGAAGCGTTGAAAACGAAATAAAAAGTACTACCAAAATCAATGATAAAAAATATAAGTTGTCATTAAAAAAAAGTCGATGACGTCATAACATGAAGAACAGATGCCATAAGCAACTGAGAATGGGCTGAAAATATTTGCTGAAGTTAAAATCGCTATACCCCTTCGAGATTTTTTCCAAAAAATTAATATTAACGGAATTACTGAATTTTTACTTAATTTACACAATGTATGTAGATTGCTTAAATATACGGCACTAATTATAATGAGTAACTTACACCCCGCTGTGATGACGCTGAAGATCTTCTTATTGAACGTTGTTGTTGTTGTGTATCCGTTCTGGAAACATCTCTACTTAAGGCAGCAGGATAAGCCGTCCTTTGTTCTTCTCTGCGTGTTCTCTGAAATATACATACCTATCACTTAATGCCAATAATTTATGTAATTATAAGTCACCGCTGGTTGAACTTGCGGTTGTCTAGCAGAGTCAGGCAGGGGAGCTCTCGCCTGCAATACTCGGTCAGCATCCGTTTGTCTGCGATCTCTCTAGAGATTTAATATTTGAACTTTAAGATTGTTGTTTTAGTTTTTTTTCCAAATATTAACATATTCAAGATCTTAAAGCGTTGAAAACGAAATAAAAAGTACTACCAAAATCAATAATAAAAAATATAAGTTGTCATTAAAAAAAAAGTCGATGGCGTCAAACATGAAAAACAAATGCCATAAGCAACTGAGAATGGGCTGAATAACATTTGCTGAAGTTAAAATCGCTATACCCCTTCGAGATTTTTTTCGAAAAAATTAATATGAAAACGGAATTACTGAATTTTTACTCAATTTACACAATGTATGTAGATTGCTTAAATATACCGTACTAATTATAATTAGTAACTTACACCCCGCTCTGATGACGCTGAAGATCTTCTTATTGAACGTTGTTGTTGTTGTTGTGTATCCGTTCTGGAAACATCTCTACTTAAGGCAGCAGGATAAGCCGTCCTTTGTTCTTCTCTGCGTGTTCTCTGAAATATACATACCTATCACTTAATGCCAATAATTTATGTAATTATAAGTCACCGCTGGTTGAACTTGCGGTTGTCTAGCAGAGTCAGGTAGGGGAGCTCTCGCTTGCAATACTCGGTCAGCATCCGTTTGTCTGCGATCTCTCTAGAAATTAATATTAACTAATATTGACATTTATATCTCAGTGAACTAAAAATCCTAGTTTAAGGAGCTTAAATAATTACCTAAATATTTAAATTAACAAAATGGTCGGGAAACACCGAATGTGTCATGACGCTAAAGTCATTAATTTTTTTAACATTCTGAGGGAATAACGGGCACGGTGGGTTGGTAACACCTTCCTTATCTTAGGGTAACAGTACTTCATCAGGGTGCTAACTACGCACGGCACTTTACGCTGTGAGCCATTTATGAGCCTTCTAAGCCCGCAGAGCTAAGTTATTGTTATTAAATGAAAGGAAAAGAAAAACCTCATAATCTCAGCATCCTCAACAAATAACAACGCTATTACACAACTCACGACTTAAATAACTATCGGCTATTACATATATGTATATCTAACATCAGAGTTACCCACTTGTAATTCTACTCTGGATCTTTCTAAACTTCCTCGTCGTGTATCCTGCCTAAATACATCTTCATTTAGAGCAGCTGGATGTGATCTTGCCCGCTCTTCTGAACGAATTCTCTGAAATAAGCATACATCAGTAGACTACAGTAAATCCACAGGTTTATTTTTTCCTTTGTAGTTTTTATTGAGGGTGGCAAATTAGTTGCGGAAATGCGTATTTAAAATCATTCACTCATTGAAATGGTAAGGGTATTTTTGATTCAATTCTAGTATTCGTAATGTCATCATCATATAATGTATCTAACAGATAGTAGTAGATTTAAAATATTTGAAATGTATAATGTTTTTTCCTCACATCAGTGTGAAATGTTGGTATTAAATATATATAAGTGTTGGTAGATCTTGGTAGAAAAATATGTAAAAATAAAATATAAATATTGATACCTGTCTTTCCTGACGGATACTGTGGTAACCCCCGAAGAAAGTTAACAAAAAGCAGACTGCTAAGAACTAAAAAGTAAAAAATCACCATGAGAAAAAATTATATAAAACTAGCTTACCGTCTTCATGACTAAAGTTATACTGTCAATATACGCTATCAACACCACTTATGCCTGTATATATAGATAATTGTACATCGTCGCATCTTGTCTAATAATTAAGATTTTTTGTATCTTTAGAAAAGATAGAAATTATTCAATTCGCCGAATGGTAAATGGCGTGCTTTAGTTCCAAGGTTATTTTACATCAAGATGTTGTAACTGAAAGAAGAGATTTATATAAAACTTGATTGATTGTATGTAATTATCTTAAGTACTCATTAATAATTTTATAAATATCTAGACTAAGTTCTGATAGTAAAATTTTGTGTATCGATACTGGCGTATATTTGATAGGATACTCATTTATCTATTGGTATTGTAAAAGGAATACATTTTCAACTTAATAAATTTGTAAATCCAATAAACAATTGGAAGGTGTTCATCTGTAAGTAAAACTAAAACTTATATGAATACATATATATATGAATAGCCTACCTTGCAAACGTAATTATGTATTTTAACGTGCAATGAAAATTAAGCAGTTGTAGGGAAACAGCTTCATTGTTATTTCCTAAGAATAATTAATGAGAAATGGTATGGTATTGCTATTTTCCGTGTACCTATAGATTAATGTGTACATATGTTTACATTTTAATAATAATGACTAAAAAAAGCCTCCGGATGTGCTCCAAAACCATTTTTTTAAAATTTATGCCTTTAAAGATTTTGATTATTACTTTAATTGACACCAAAAAGTAAAAAAAATGCTTAAGTAACATGAAATGTCAGATATCTTTGTAATAACCAATATTTTCAAGAAATTTTTAAAATTAGGTATATACAGTTGAATATGACAGTTATCCAGAAATAGCTAATCACGCGCGGACGATGATGACGTTTTGGGTGGGCAGTTGCATCCGCGCTTTTATAGGAACAGCACGATGTCACACGAATTACAATTATCTTAGCAACTCTTGACTTTATTGATTTATCCCTAATTATCAAAGCTAACAAATAATATGCGAAATTTAACACGTAATGACGTACCTTTTCAGTGGACGCATAATCATGAAATGCAACTGAAAACTTTAAAACTTAATTTCGACTAAACCAATTCTCACAATATTTGATGAAGATAAAGCTACAGTAGTTCAGTGTGTTGCATCGAATCAAGGTTTAGGTTGCGTTCTTTTGCAAGAAAAACCAATATCATTTTCCTCTAGACCCTTAAGCAAAACAGAACAGAGATATGCACAAATTGAAAAGGAAATGCTAGCAATTGTTTTTGCGTTTGAAAAATTCCACAATTTTGTTTATGGTAGACCTGTAATCATGCAAACATATCATGAACCTTTACTATCAATATTTAGTAAAAATCTGGATAAAGTAAGCAATAGACTACAAAGAATGTTACTTAAATTATTAAAATATGACATAAAAATTGAATATATACCTGTATCACAAATGTATGTAGCAGATGTTCTCTCTAGATTTATTGCTAATCAACCAACCACAGATAATCATGACATGGAATATATAATTCATACAATTTCAAATAATGTTCCTATGTCTGAAGAAAGAAAACACCAATTTAGAGACGCGACAAATAATGACAAAGTATTGTTACAGATTAAAAATTTTAGTGAAACTAAGTGGCCTGAAATCTCTAAATACCTGTCGTCCGAATTGAAATTTTATTATAGAATAAAAGATGATATTTACCTATCTAATGATCTGTTATTTGTGAACAAAAAAATAATAGTACCTACTGCATTAAGATTGGAGATGTTAAAAATAATTCATAGCGCTCATTTTGGAATTCAAAAATGCAAATTAAGAGCACGACAAGTGATGTATTGACCTAAAATTAATAATGATATTGAAAAATTCATAACTGAATATAATATTTGTCAATTAAATAAACCAGCAAATCAAAAAGAAACTTTAGTTCCGCATCTAATACCCTCTCGACCATGGCAAAATTTGAGTTCAGACTTTTTTTGAATATAATAATCGAAATTTTTTACTTTTTGTAGACTCTTATTCTAATTGGATTGAAGTTTTTAATTCAGAAAACAAAAATATAGATACTGTAATTCAGCATTGTAAAAAAAAATTCTCAAGGTTTGGTACACCTGATATCTTGTATTCAGATAATACACCTTACAATTGTGTTGTTTTTAACAAATTTGCTCACGAATGGCATTTCAAATTAATATTTTCAAGTCCTCACCGTCATCAGTCGAATGGTTTAGCAGAAAAATCAGTAAACATTGTAAAACAAATGTTAAGAAAAACATTTAGTATAAAAAGGAACTGCCTTTACTATTGTTAGACTACCGCAACACACCACTTCCTCATATGGGTTACTCACCTGCACAAGTATTACTAAACAGAATATTAAAATCAAAACTACCCACAGTTGAAAGTAATTTAAAACTCCAGTTAATAGAACCTAAAATAATTGGCGGAAGATTTGAAAAGAAACAAATTAGTCAAAAACATTATTATAACATAAATGCAAAAGATTTGTCAAGTTAAATGTTAATGAGCCTATCTTATTTCAAAAAAATAATAAATGGGAAAAGGGGATAATAATAGGTAAAGTTAATGATAGATCTTACACAATAAAAGATGTACATGGAAATAAATTTAGGAGAAACCGAAAATATATAAACAAAGCAAATATGGAAGTAAATATCGATGATGATATTATCTATGATATTGACTCAATTAATGATATGAATAAAGATAATTTACCAAGCAACGACTTCAACGATTCAGACTTTAATATTCCTCCCGATGATGATATATATAATGGCTTAAATGAACTCTTTAGAGAAAACCATAAACCAACTACACGAAATCATAAATTACCAAAACATTTAAAAGATTATATCTTAACATAGTAGTTTATATATTGTAATGAATACAATAGTTTATATATTGTAATGAATACTGTTAGAGTATACTGAACAGAACAAATGACTGCGAACAAACCTCAGTAAGTTTTAAACGGAGAGTCAGTCCACAAATATACGACGATCCCACCGACAAGGCGCCAAAAGTACCAACAGTGGCACTACGGAATAAGGCGGTTTGGAACTAACTAACCCAACCCATATTATATTTTCATATAATACAAATGAACAAAATGTTCATTGCACGTGCCGAAAAAACTAATCTTACCGTGGTAATGAGGGAGGACTACAACCAGAAGATAAAAACCTTAGTGGACCTGGATCATTACAAAAAAAAACTGAAAAAGAATCCAACATTGAGAATGGAACGAGAAACAACAAAAAGTCATCAAAGACTCATCGATCCCGAAGGAAGAGTAAGCGCGGTTGCTGCCATCGGAAAGCTAGTCTCCACGACTTTACTTACACGGATACACAAAACTGACGTTCCTCTCAAACAACTTGTGGCTCACCCACCTATGAGTTAACCAAATACGTCCCAAAGCAATTAGAGACATAGGTACTCACGTGATGAACTCCGAACATTTCATCGAGATATTCCAACGCCACGGAATAACTAAGAAAAATATATTAGGGAGCTTCGATCTCGAATCGCTGTTGTGTGTGGAGGAAACACCGGCAATCATGAAGCAACAACTACTGCCGCAAGGACTACGAGAAGTTCTAATCAACTTAGCAAAACTTTATCTCACTACGACCAAGTAAACCAATATAAAACGGAGAGTATTATTACAAAAGAGCGGTGCGGCTTCGAGCAGGAAGAAATCTAGTTGTTGATACAGATATGTCGACGATACCTTTGTGATATGGCCACACTAGAACTGCTGAAAGACTTATTGTAGCACATTAACCGACAGTACCCCAATATGATGTTCACCATGGAGATCGGGGAGAATGTCACTTTACCATTCCTGGATGTATTGGTTAGACGCACTGACAGGGAATAAATGGGGAGAAAACACACACAGATCGATATCTACATGCAACCTCTCGCCATCATCCATAACAGAAGAGGTTCCTCAAAAATGCACTATTAAGAAAAACGGAGAAGATATCTAAACCCACTATTAACTATTTTTAACTTATGATTTGCTCCTGATATTAATCATATTCTTAAACAAAACCTACGTACTGAATTCAAACATATCAGACAGTTACTAAAAACTCAAATCAATGATAGCTATATTTGTAACCCTCGATGAATCTTCACCTTCTAATATGTGGGGATTTCTTCGTGTAAAAGAGCATTCCACAAAGATATAAAAGGTGGTGAGATGATCAGGGTGGAAATGTCTTTACTGATAGTAATGCTGTTAATGCCTTTTGTTGACATATTTTCGTCCGGTATGTGTCTCAGTAGATAACATCCTTCGTTCTGACTCTAGCTACAATGCTTTGCCTCATTATTTTTTTAGTTTCTGAAGACGAACTAGGAACTCTGGTAATTGCTTTTCCGAATAAGCACACCATAGCAGATGATACGTTGCCCGGATTTTTATTACGTGATTGGAGGTTTGAATTCGCTTTTCTTCTTAAGGCTATTGTCAATCTATTCATTTCATCTGGCATTTTTACGGAACATTAGAAAATGGCCAGGATTGTGCCTGTTATCTTCAGCAGATTCAATTTAGCCAAACTTTACGAGAAGGTATTACACAGGGTGTTAAAAAATGTGTTACAAGGGGGATAGTATGGCCCAAAATATGCAGGAAAGTCTCAATAGGCAAATGAACGGCTTCGGAGATACGAAATATTTGGCGTTTACATCACTTCTTTTATTGTGTACAAAAAAATAAATGTAATTTATGAACAAACCACAAAGCCAAAAATTTAAATGAAATGTTCATGGCAGCTACCACAGTTTTCGAATATCCTCAAAGAAAATATCAAAGGGGTTTAAATCGGAATCTCTAGATAAATTTAAACCAGAATTTTAAGAATAATTAAAAAATATAGATAGTGTTGCAATTGAAATAAGAATGTTTGTCACTTTCGATATAACTGGAAGTGGATTTGTGTATATTTTGCTCTAATAAAGACGAACTCGCTTTACTAAATGAGGGCCTGAAATATAGCCTACCTGACCGCAAAATACCAACAGAGGAGATATCTGCCAGCCAGTATTGAAACTTCCATCAAAAGTTTTAATGACTCAGAAATGCTTCATAGGAGAAGCTTGCAAAACCCAGATTAAAGAGAATTTAAATCACCTCAAAAATACAAATCCACTAACGAGTACGAAACTATCTAAAGTCCCCCATCAAAAATCTGCTTCTATTTAAAAGCAGATAAAGGCATAAGTTAGTAATTCTGGACAAAGAAGATTATTACAGTAGAGTTAATGAAATGATTGTAAATGGTCCATCTGTACAATTAAAGAAAAACCCTCTTTCAAAATTGATTCGTCAAACAAAAGAAATACTTAAGAATTGTCCAAAATTGGTAACTTCTGCCCTTAAATTTAGGTTAAATGTGTCTAATCCAGTAATACCGAGAATGTATTGCCTACCCAAAATTCATAAGCCAGGTAACTCGATGAGACCAATTGTGTCGGGTATTAACTCACCGATTTACCTGGTATCAAAATGGTTAGTAATTGAATTTAAAAAGTTTTTCCGTAGTAAATTCACTAGAGTTTATAAACAAAATCAAAAATCATAGACTAAAAGACGGTGAGATTTTAGTTTCATTTGATGTTAGTTCATTATTTCCTTCGGTACCGATGCCAGAAACTATTTGAGAGATCTGTTAGTAAAAAATAATTTGGACAATACAAAAACTGATGAATACATCAGGTTGACCAGGCTGTGCATGTTACAGAACTGTTTTCAGATAGAAAACAAGTTCTACGAACAGCAGCATGGCACAGCAATGGGTAATAGTTTATCCCCATTTATCGCCGATTTATTTATAAGCAATTTTGAAATTGAATTTAAAATGACTTCCGAATATTTCCCGAGTGTTTGGGTCAGACATGTAGATGACGTTTTCACCATATTTGATACAAACTCTTATAACTTGAATTAGTTCTTAGATGAACTTAATTCAAAATTTAAAACCATAAATTTAATTTTCTAGTTCATCGTTTGTTAAGTTTTCCACTGACAAAGGAGAGATATAAATCTCTTCAAATTAATTCCGGAATACAATGGTTTTCAGAAGGATATGATAAACAATCTCGTGAAAAAAGCATAAACAAAGATTGTCCATTAAAAACTGTACAACTCTGATACCTCAAAGTTATCAAGGTAGTCAATTTGTGAGATTACCTATTCAGAAATCGACTAAAAAACTATCAAAAATTTTCAAAGACTATAATTTACGTATCGCGTACAAACAAGTAACTCTTAAATAACCTTTTAGGAAACGCCAAAGATAAAATTGAGGTACATCAGAAATCAGGAGTTCATGAAATAAAAATAAAAATAAAAAGAACGTAATGTAAAATATATTGGGCAAACGAGACGACCAATTTTAACACGTTTTAAAGAACACATTTTAGAAGCGGTAGATCAGAAAATTCTAGTGTTGCCCAGCATATTACAGAAACAGGTCCCGGAATGTCAACGGACAATCTTAGGTTAGTGAAATAAGTCCGTAATCTTATAGAATTGGATAGTTAGGAGTATTTATATTCATACGATTAAGGACAAAGGATCCATCCAGTTTATACGAAACAACGAACGTAATATTCATAATTGTGGTGTTATGGATTTAGAAATTCATGGCTTGTGTTTCATTGTAACAATTTTTCTCACCTGCTCTGTTAGATAATAGAAATATTATTATCATTATTAAGTGAAGTACGCTTAATGAACCGAAACGATTTGGTAGTATATATAGACATATATTGTAAGCCGGAAGGTAGTGTTATTCAAGTGGTGTTCTGTGCGGTGCATATCTCTCAGAGTGCTACGTCTAACAGTATGTTCCTTCGTAGATTCTGCCGAGGATACGTATGAGTCCTTCACTCATCAAGGTGGTAAGGGAAATTTTATTTTTATTTTTACTATATTTTGCTCGATTAGACAAAATTGCTCTTAGTACACTACCAAAATCTCAGAATTTTCCAAATATCTATGGACCGCTGGATTTCGTCGTAGGACACCTGTATATAAAAATATCGTTTCCGTTTTACGACTTAAGATGATCTGACAATATTTATGGCAAGAACTGTGAAATTGCCGGGTTGTGTTTACATCTCTTGTGAAGATTGGGTGTTATTGACAAAGAAAATTAGCTAAATTATTATGTCAGTAGAAAATGGTAAAACCGAAAATCCTTATATCTTGAAATAGACTACGTACCTACACCAAAAAGTGATTATTCACTTTTCTATTCAATACGCTGGAAATTTGCACAGTCATATTGTTACACCTAAGTTAGTGTGCTTCGTTCAAGAATAGTAGTTTTAATACACACATGCATTAACGCATACAATCCATACAATGTACAATATATATATATATATATATATATATATATATATAATTTGCACTTGTTTATAGTCAGTTAATCGTTACATAGGGAAATTTTGTTTTGGTATTTCTTTTTAATCAATGCATGCAACTAAATTTCTGGGAATAATGATAATGAGTATAATTAAAACTAATAATGTACCTATTACTTAAATATGACATCTTATTACTCGTACAAACAGATACAGTTTAGTACAGTCAGAATGTCCCATCCCTAGTTTTCTTTTCTGATATTTTTCTATATGGTATTGTTTGTATATTTAAAGATTCGCTCAAAAAAAGAATTCATTTGTTGGACAATGTTAGGGTTCTACTAGTTTGCAGAACGATTTTCCGGTGAGAGAACACAAAAGAGGCAATTGGTTGCTTTAAAATTAGTTTATTGTAAAACTAAATAGCCATACAGACAGAACAAGCATAAATGTAAAAATAAAATGTGTACCTATATTTCACACTTAATCGCAGCTCATATTTAAGTCTTTCAGTAGGGCATTATTATGTCTATGTGCACATTTGATGTATACGTCCGTATAGCACCCTACACGTGCTTCGGGGCTGTTGGACCTGATATGCGAACTTGGCTGGGCGCAACCGTCTTTTGCGTATAAGCGAAAACACGGGCACCGGATACTTTTCCAAATTCTCTTCGTACCCAGGCCCTTATATATGTATGCGCTCGTTTCTGGCATAGAGGTTGGTGCACCGGCGCGGTAGCAGGTAGGCAGCAAGCGGGCGCGCGGGTCAGCAAGCGGTTGTAGCCCGTAAACTGTCCTCGATACCAACGGGTCTCCGGTCAACGGCCATTGCTGTCCGTCGCGCGCACAAAACAGTCCTTAATATAACCGCCTCCCTTGAAGATCCCGCCTACCGTACAGTACACTGTCCATGGGTAACGCACACCACTTTACGGACGGTCTCTTCATCACACCTTGGGAGGTTGTGATGGTAGCTGCTCGCACGATGCCATCACTTCCTGTAAACACCTTGGTAATTCTTCCCATCAACCATTGGCTTGGAGGGTTGCTAGGATTACTTAGACCAAAAGAAATAAGGCTACGGCGCCGCTGTCTCTTAACAGAATATTTCGATGTCTCAAGATACACTACTTACTTTGAGGTTATATCCAGAAGTGCTGGCTTACGGCTAGCAGAGCAGAGGGGTGGGTAACTTCATCAGGTTCAAACGGTCTAGGATGGGCGCCACCGAATTTTCTTCAGTACTGGATTTAGCTCATAAATCGGAAAAGAGCCGGATGTAAGGAGTGGGGGGAGGGAGGGGGAGTGTGTATTATGAAATGAAAACCCAAGGGCACGTTTAAATAACAATGCATATATTGACAGGTTCGTCAGTGTCCGTAAGTCGTTCGGTACATAAAGTTTACACAAGCGATTCAAGATAACAAGAAATAGTTTGCATGAGTAACCACATTAACAATGTGAATTGTGCTGTCACATGTTAGGTGACAATAATAAGTCGGTAATACAAAAATAACAATGAGCATTCAACATTTACAAAATATATGTATATATTCCTCAAACAAAAGCTTTAATTTCTTAAATGGGTGAAGCTATGGAATGTATTTCTATACTAGTTGACAGATTAAACAATTTGAACAATAAAAACACTAAGATAGCAATGCGTCGTTACAGTTGGTATGACGAAAATATCCAGTTCACACGTTCACACGAAGAGTGCTGCCTGTACCAATGGTCGGGCGTATACTTTTGGTGGTGACGGTACAATTAATTTATGTATGCCTCAGTTCGAGCTACAGGAATTTACAACCGCATAAATATAGAATATCGGATCCGAATTTCTTTACAAATATTCGTACAGTACTGGTAACTAACTGTCATTCCGTTAGAACGGCCTTCGCATGTTACAGATAAGAAACATTTCAATTTATAATACTTGAAGTGTAGTGAAAAATGAGAGGTATTAAGGTATTAACGTCTTCAGATATTAACCTGAAGGGTCAATAAACGTGTTTAAAATATACTAGATACATTAGGTTTGGTATGAAAATTGAATCCCAGAAATGATTCCGGCGTCTGATACATCGATCCACCACGGGCTTGATCTTATCCTTAGTATGCACCACGGCAAATTATTCTGCAATTTCTCCACACATTCACAGGCTGGTCACACCTTAGCAGACCTCTCACTTAACACACGTCTACCCTCTGATGTTGCTGAACCATCAATCATCTTTTTGGGAAAAAGCAACGGTTCCTACGCTGCATCGATCCTTGATCTAGTGTGTGGGGCGATCTTATTCGTCCAAAGGCGATCGGGTGATTCGGTAGTCAATAGCGATCATATGACGTCGGTTATCCCATAGATATTTGTAGCAAAGAGATAGGGACAATGGACCATGGACGAAAATAACTACTAGCTGACCAGGAATGAGCCCACTCCAGTTGCTGCGTTGTCACTGGTTCCTTTGTTGAAGTTGCCATCTCTTCCAAAAAAAAAAGATCTCGCATGTACTGGAAAAGGAATTTACTTTAAAGTGGGTTAAAGTAGGTTCTGGAATTAATTCTGCACTATATCCCTATACAAGATGTGATGGAATAAGGCTATGAAAGTCTTTTGGGTCATTTGACATTGAAGTAATGGGTCTTGAATCTAAAATATCCTCTATTTGGGCTAGAAGGGTATTCGTTCCTTCGTAAGTTAATGTAGTTTTCCCAACTATCCGATTGATGTGCAACTTGACGGACTTCACGGCAGCTTTCCAAATTTAATTTCACGATCGGCTAAATAGGCTTGGACCTCTTCTTCCGTAACCAGAGACTGCAGTCGCTTCAATAGTTTCCTCAATTTCACATTGGTGCCAACGAACTGCGTACCAGCTATCTTCCCTCTTCTAACAACAACTCTCTTCAGTGCCGTTTGGAACGCTTCTGTTGATAGATTGCCAACTAATTCTATATGCACTGCTTTGGTGGCTGTCGTATATTTTGGGGTGTTACAAACTACACACTAATATTTCACTAGGTTTATTTGGATACGATGTAACAACGGGCGTAACAACTAACATAACAATAATAATGTGTGTGTATGTGTACATCGCGTGGGAATTGTCTGAACGCGCGTCTGCGCAGATCACGCATATAACAGTCGCGAAGCAGACAAATACACCGTAAGCATTTGTAACGCTATGCCTTCTCTTCATGCTTTCACGAATATATACTGGACCAAAGTAATCGATTTCAATATTTTGAAATGGTTGGGCTGGTGTTACTCGATATGTAGGAAGGTCACCCATTCTGTACTTCTCGGACGAAGAAGTGGTTTTGAAACACGTTATACATCTTCGTATATACAATTTCTTGAGCGATAAAAGGCAATATCTAGTTCATATGATTGTTCGTATAGTCCTTTGTTGAATTCCTGCATAAAGTTGTGTACTATGCTTACTCTTAATAATTAAGTCTGTGAAAGGATGCTTAGCCGGCAGAAGTATTTTATGCTTGCCATAAAGCTTGAATTTCATAAGCGACCACCCACACGTATTAGACCATCATCGTCCATGAAGGAGTTGAGTCTTATTAGATTGCTAAAGGTCGCTATTTGTTGTTTTTAATTTCAACTGTGCATATTCATTGAAACACTGCTTCGGCTAATACGCAAACAGCTTTAACTTGACGGTAGTTAGTAGAATCCATTGTTTAGCAATTTGGCCTTTAACATTTCCTATGAATCTCAAACAATATGCCGCAACTCTCCTCAGTTGAATTTGTTATGCATACTAACTCCATTCACATTACTGAATTTAGAGAAAGGCCATTTTTTCGATGGATCTTGAAGAAAATATGGATCTTGCCACCACAATTTATTTCCATTTAAAGTATGTAAAGAACTTCATCTGAAGACCACATCAGCAGGATTTAGCTTGGTATCAATATGATGCCATTGTGACATCTTCATTAACTCTCGTTTTTTACTAATTCTGTTGGCCACGAATGTTTTCAAAGCTTTTTGTGATTTCAGCTAAGCTATAACAATTGACGAATCGATCCAGTAATATACTCTTTGAATTTGAATTGATAGTGTTTGTGTTAATCGATTCACAAATTGAACGAACAAGTTGAGTAACGCACCACACAATTCCAAACGCGGTAGAGTTATTTGTTTGATGGGAACCACTTTCAACTTGGAACACAATAAATGACAAGAAACGGCAGATTTTTTGTCTACAGTTCTTATGTATACACAAGCTGCATATGCTTTCTCACTTGAGTCGCAAACCATGCAATTCAAAGTAACTTGGATCTTTCTTGGAATTTTCACTTCAGCTATCTCTTTAATTTCTTGTGGATAACTAGCCACAATCTTGTTATATTCATCGGAAGGGATTCGTTTCAACTTGTGTTTGGTCTCCATATTTCTTGCATTAATATTTTGGTTCCTACAGCAAACGGACTTATTAATTAGACCCAATGGATCAAATATTTTAGACGTGTGCGAAAGCACATGTCTCTTCTAATGCTTCTGGTCTCCATAGAAGCCACTGGCTAGTACTGCAAGTGTTATTGCTGGTATTCCATTGAAGACCAAGTGTGTTAACGTAGTCACCTTTGTCTAACTCCAAAACGGTAGGACTGCTGCATGAATGTGGTATTATTTGAAGCCCACTTCCTTAACTCAAACTTTCGTTTTTGTAGGACAGTTGTTACCTGGGTCATAATTTCCTTGCAATGTATTTGCAGCAGTCAATAGATTGTCAACATAAAAATCTCCAAGGATTATCTGCTGCAGTTTCGGTATTACCACAAAGTATCGTTTAATGATAGGTACTCCACTCAGAATCCTCAAACATGAACTTTCGTGATGCGGCTATTTTATTTTACAACAGCATGATGCGGTAGGTAGAAATTCATTCATAAACGAAACGTATTCTTGTTTTAGAGTAGGCGTTCTTTTCAATTTTCCCTCCATTTTCCCACATTTTCTTTAAATGGTAAAGACATCACAAATCTTCCATCACTTTGTTTTTCGGCATCTCTGCGAAATGTAGTTCGCAATAGCTCTCTTCTTGCGAATGCAATTGTCTTTCTGCAACGGCTTCTACTTCCCAGAACTCTCTGATGTTGTTATTTAGCGATTGCAATGTCATACCGTCTCGTTTGCTAATCTCTCGGGTACTGATATTTTACCACCTATTACCCATCCGAATAAAGTTTTCTGCAGATAAGGTCCATCTTTGTGCAATTTTATTTGTCCCATACACAGCACTTGGTAAAATAATTCTACGCGTATCAACATATCGACCTCATTTGGTATGTTAAACTCTAGATCTGCCAATTCTATGTTTCTAGGTAATTATATACTGTTTATCGGAATATGCACTAATAATAATAATAATAGTATTTATTGTCGCTGATCTCAATAAAGATATAGACAGTGTCCAAAACAGTACAGAAAATTCAACACAAAAAATAAGAAACATATCTACAATACTAATGTTACAATATCAAACGGACAAAAGGAAAAACTCAGGCACTCAAAAATTCATTACTTGTATAAAAACTTTTACTAACTAGGAAATGCTTTATGTTTGTAAAGAACTTTTTTCCGCTCGTGCCTGCTTTAAATTGTTTGGCAAGGCATTTTAGAGCCGCATAATATGGACCGCGCTCATAGAGGCTGAGACGGTGGAATGGTGTAGACAAATCAGTAGCCTCCCTTGTTCTAACAGTTGACACGGAGGCGGCAGCGTTGGTTTTAAATTTATTCGAGTTTTTATAATAGAATTTGATAAGTTCATAAAAGTACAACGAAGGCAGCGTTAGGATATTTAAGTTCCTAAAATAATCCCTACACGATGTTTTAGATGGTAGAAATAACATGCAGCGGATAATTTTCTTCTGCAGTAAAAATA
>JARFOC010050659.1:0-20449 GCA_031763485.1 Osmoderma eremita | reverse complement strand
ACTTAGTTGCCGAAATACGTATCCAGGAGTTCTTCACTCATCGAGGTGGTAAGGGTATTTTTTATTATTTTTTACAACTACAAAATACAAATATAATATATAATAATATATAGGGTGTTCTATTTAAGAAAACGAATGTTTGGTTCACCCTGGTGATATGCGACAGCCCATATATATGAAAATAATTTTAAAATGTTAAGTTTAAGAGTGTCTACAATTTTCGTAAATAACATTTTTTGATATCTTATATTATAACGGATATATCAAGCTTTGCCACACTAATACGTCACGCTGTATATGAATGAATATAAAAATAGCAGAGAACAACATTTTTATATTTCTTTTATCTATCGTAGGTTATGGCATGGATGATCTCGTGAAGAGCTTTCATGTATATTTTACTTGAAATGAATAATTAACGGAGTGGAATCTTGAATATAAAATTCCTGCATTTTGGAGATATGTTACATATTTTGTACTAATTATTTACATGCTTTTTGTATGTACCATTAGCTCCAACCATAATGTCGGTTACACTTGTCAGACGAAGCATGTTTGGAGCTGATAGTACTTAGATGTATATCCAAACAATTATTGTCAGCATTTTGAATGTTTTGACTTAATTATATTATTATCAATTCGTACTTATAAAGGATATAGTACTCTGCGCATTTAATATTATTTGTATGATTTAAGACCGCATATGACGCCTTTTCTTTCTGAGAAAGCCTGATATTCGAGAAAGTCCTAAATAACACAAAACAAAAACGAGCTAACAGATAGGGAAAACGAGATCCCACCCTGATAGTTATACGAAAATCACCAGATTATTACAATCTGACAGATCGATAAGCACCTGCTAAGAGACACCGTCAAAATAGAAGTAACAAAATACAAACGATAAGCGAGAAAATAATTATAGAAGTATGCAACGTACCAAACAAAGGCTGCAAAGAGCCTCATTCTAATAATTTAATTTGAAGTATTACTAACTTAAAATGACATCTGGGATAGGCACGCCACCCCTAGAAATGCTCCAGAGGAACAACGTATGACAAGCTATATGAATTTGTGTATGAATGTATACATGAGATCGAGGCGTTTGATCTCATATACACGCACACAGGGGTAGCCAGCCCACCGTATAACACGTATATAGATGCCGATATAGAGTAAAAAGCATAAATGGTAATGCTTATACACCTCCAGCAAATAATAACAATCATATTACAATGACATTACGTAGAAATGTATGGGCAGATATACCGTGTTTTCTTTGTAACGTTACATACCTATCTGTAACGCTACAGGTAGCGCTAAGCGACATAGTAGGCAACGTTAACGGGTCGTGAGTGTTTTAGAAGATCTACTATAATTAATTTTTTCTAACGAAAAATCCCCAGCATACCATGAAAATTTTAAATCTACTACGAAACACGAAAGAATTTATACGAAAGTATAGTGGAATTTGGTACGGAAATATTATTTGTGTTGGCAAAACAGAGATGTGAAATTCTAACCATCTCTGTTTATGTTTTTAACAAAGAAAGTGCAAAATTTCAACTTGGAATGAAGAAATTATTTTATTCTAACGGTTAATTAAGAAAAAAAGGTGAAGTCTAATTTCACAGCAAGTTTTCTAAGTGTCCTCCTAGTTTTTCAAGGCAATGCTGGGTTTATTCCATCACATACAGTACGCCTACGGGCTTTCAGTTCGTCCAAATTACGTATTTGCATGTTATTATAAACTTTACTTTTCAGATAACCCCAATGCAATCGTTTGGATACAAATCAGTTGATCTTTTGAGGGTACTGCATTCGTGTCAAGTTTTGTTCATGAAGATTGGTACGCGATCAATAAGTAGTGGATTAATGGAAGGGAAATTTAGTATTTCAGTATTTTTCAATGCATGATACAACCCGGGAGTGTCGACCTCATCACTTACTATCTACATGATTAAAAGGTTTCTATTGATTGTTACGACCATATTCCATTTTTTCCGTTAACTTGCATTTTTATTTTTACAGTCATGGTAATACGAAATTACGTATTAACCCGTCTTATTCTTCATACGTTAGGATCAGATCCTGTATTTTTTCAACTAAACTTAGTAGTCCTGGAAGGAAGAAAAATACAAAGGATATGAAAAAAAACATTAATTCTTGAGAACAAAAATATCAAAACTGGAAACTTATCCCGTGTTTCACGTGGTAATATTATTTCCTCCAGCGCTCCGAAGGAAAATAACATCGGGAACGGAGGGAATGGGGAAGTTATCGCAATTGTAGGTGGAAAACGGAAAATGCGAGAGACACGAGATTGCCGCGCGAAATTAATGTCTCTCAACGAACGACGTCAGACAGTAACTGTGTGGTCGTATAGCTTTAGAGCGTCCCCGATAACCTCGGCTCTTTATTCAAGTTAATTGCAATTCTGATGCAAAGCCCCCCGGCACATCGGATAAACAAGGCCGAAGCTCTCTGCGTGGCTCTTCTCAGACGCTCCGTAGGGCGCGGCGTCTTAGTACGGTACTAACAGAAGCTCACGAGCATCTTTCGGAGGCGTTAGGACTAAGGGAATGTTACGGAATGGAATTTGGCGTTGACTAGAAGTGAGAGTGTAGTCTACTACGATAGTAACGGGAGGAAATGCTTTAAACGTGATTTACAAACTCGACGAATATAATTGTATTATATCCTTGGTGCTGAAGAATAATTTGATATTAAGTTTTTCGCGTAAGTATACTAAGAGTCATCCCATGGGCGCACATACGTACGAAATTCCAAAACTTATCCTTTCACGATTAGTCGGGGGATTGCTTTTTTCGTATCGAGAGTATTTTTCCGAGATTATGGGAATTTTTTATATTGTATAGAAGTATTTAAATGTCGATGACCCCTCGAGTTACCCCCCGAAGTATTTATCGCCCCCATCGGGACGACGCGCTGAACGCCCGGCGCTTTCCCATTAGCTGGCCATCAAATCGTTCGAGAAACGTCAGACAAATTCCGTTGGCGGGCGTCAACATTTTGGAGCAATATTTTGCGGCATCTTCTACCGTAAACACAACAGCGCAAAACAAGTGAATGTTTTTCTGTTTAACTATGATTTCGAAATTCCCAGGATTCTATGAGAATACACATGGTACATAAAACATCGCAAATGGAGCTCAGAAATGATATAAAGTAATAACTAATACATCCTTTCTTTACAGAGAAATGTGCGGAAATACATTTCAACATATACGGGTACTTATTTAAATTAACGTATTTAAGAAACGTCAGTTTGAATTATTTGAAACGTGAAGAAGTGAGATTACTCCAATGTTTTCTTCGTTGGGGAATAATTAAAAATCGGTCCAGATATTTTAACCCATGAACTTACGTTAGAGAAGCCCATGATGTAAATAGAATATCAAAAATCCAAACCGTTTCATTGGAATCCATTGTTACACGAAAGCAGCGCTTTGATTGTGTTATCGTCTTCATGCTATCCCTTGAGAAAGCGAGAAAAAGAAATGGATTGTCGATGCCGATGGAACTCGAGGTCAATAAAACCTTTCACTTAATTGCTTTTTCTAATTCAAATTTTCAATTTCAGATCAGCAGGTAGCAATAACGGTAATATTAATCAAGAAAGAACAAAGAAGCATTAACACGGTGTATCTGAGGAACACTCAAAATACGAAATGGCAATAAATGGGCGAATTTAATTAGAAATAACTGATTGTGGGATTAACGCTTGTGACGATACATCTTGTAGTTGTTCCTATCGCGTGACAAAGATTTTGTTTTCAGCTCCCAAACCAAAAATTCTCGATTCTCTGGTTTGCACGTAATTAGCTACATCAATTACTGCTGTCAAAACATATTTAGTTCAGGACGTACCGATCTTGATGCTAAAGCTTTCCGTTGAATCAATGTGTCCAAACTACTATTCTTGGATATGCCTTCTGCAGAAGTACTTGTAAACTGCTACATCTTCCAGATATAGATTGAGTTAGTTCAAATTCCAGCGTATTCATCTATCTTAATTATCCAGAGGGGACATGAACATTATTTTAAATAATTTACATATCATTGTATCTGCTTTAATACCCCATAGTTTCCCTTGATTTATTTAATTATTAATCCGCAATTACAACATTTAAAATAAATTCCACCAAATTTTCCGAAGCAATCCCTATACTCTTCTATTTCCCTGCACACAGTTCACTCGGTTGACGCTCCAAAGTCGCATATATCCTAGCAGACCGTTTCCTTTATCTTCGCGGCAATCCTTCTAGACAACAAACTTTGTCGCCATCTATTCTGTCTGGGGGCTCAGCGACGATCTGGCTGTTAAAATATCACGCGAGAGCGAGAAGCTTTTACTGTGTGTGATGGGGATGGGAAACGCGACTCCACAAACGGGGAAGGGTTGCCTGGAGGAGCGAGGGTGATCTTTGAGAGTATGGTAAGAAAAGGTGCGAGGCGCTACCGAAGAAGACAATGATGGCACCGTAAAAACGGGGAATGTATGCGAAAGTGGCGCGTTTTCCGGGATGAAGGTCTGAAAATATCAACGCCATGAAATTGTATAGGACCGGATTGTATTTGAAAATGATAATTAATACAATACAATTATTGTAATTCTTTTATTATAAAATAATAAAAATTAAAAAAAAATATATAAAATGGTAGCTTGACTTAGTGGAACTGAATCGAAATATATGATTTGACATATGTCACCTGTCAAAATTATTATAGTAATGTAATAATATATAATAAAGAATAGTATCTCATTTATTGCAATATAAATAATTTTATCTATTTCATCTGTCAAAAAGTCTGCATTGGTCCTTTGTACAGTAAAAAGCAACTATGTCAGTACAGATCAAGTACGAGTATGATAGAGCCACAACGAATCGAAACGGAGAGTTTTATACAAAATATTATGTTGGCATGCACAAATATACCCGTTTTTTTAAAGAGGTGCATAGTTGGAAAATATGATTTGAGATTTGTCAACTGTCAACATTATTTACATACATATCTACAGACAAAATCAGGAATGTTTGTAGCTACGTCAGGCTTGTTTATGACGTATTCAGCGTCTGTAACAAATTCATTTTGATTCAGTTATACCAACCGTGATTGCAACGAATTGCACGAAATGACGGGTCTCTATTTTTTTGAGGTTATTAACAAAGCAAATGTATTACTTCATTTGTAAATATTTACAGAATGGAAGTGAATAGGCTGAGCTTATTATGAAATGTTCTTTTTTATTAAAATAACGTATCAGACGAACAGTATACTTCTTATATGGAAAATCATCTATTTTTAAAACCAAATAAGTGGAAAATATAGAAGCAAGAAACATGAAACTGTTTCGGAAAGAGAATGTATCTATTGTATAGTCCAATACACGTTACCAATGATAAACTAAAATAAATTAAAGTGAATACGAAATTTTAATTTTGTTTCTATAACAAGTAAACAGAAAAATATATGTAGGTCCCTACTGACAAACATACTTCTTATATAATAACATATGCAAAACATAACATAAAGTAAATTAATTAAAAAGATGTTAATCTTGGTAGATAATTTCTATACGTCAAATCATTTGGCTGAACTCTTGTGTCAAAACAATACAGACATTGTTGGAATAATGAGGATAAACAGAGTCGGAATCCCCAGTGAAATAGAAACAAAAAAATTACAGAAAAATGATCATATAGTAAGATTCAAAGACAAACTTATGGTTTTGAAATGGCAGGATACAAGCGACGTATTGATGCTCAGTTCTATTCATAGTGACGAAAAGACAATTATTGAAAAGTCCTCTCTTTTCAAGAAAAACCGAATGTTGTCCGGGATTATACCAAGAATATGGGCGGCGTAGATTTGGGAGATGGAGTTATGGTGGCCCACACGGCTGCCTGTAATAGGCTAAAAAAAAATTCTACGATTAATTGATATGTGCTGCTTCAATGCATATATTATATACAAAAAAGGTAAAGGTCATTTGGATCGATTACACTTTTTGATAGATTGTGTAGAGAAATTGGTAGATAACAACATAGTGAAAACCCACCCAAAAACATCAACAAGCAGCTCTACACCTAAACCACCCCGCTTAGTTGAAAGGAATTTTTCAGAACAAATGAAAAGCGACATAGGAAAAACTAAATCCAGAAAATGCCGAGTTTGCTACAAAAGAGGTATTAGGAAAGAATCTACATACTGATGTCCGGATTGTAAGGTAGCACTATGTATCAACAATTGTTTTAAAATATATCACACGGAAATTGAGTTTTGAATTTTTACATATATATATATATTTATGTGCTTTTGTTTATTGTTTTGCAATTGTTGACTTTTTTGTATATTTTTATTGTGTATCTAATTAAAAAATATATATTTTTTGTAATCTTTATAATTGTTTGTAAAATTTATAATTTTTTAATTCGATGTTTCCATTTTTTTGTATTCTTTTCCATTTTTTTATCGTTTAAGAACAATAAAATAGTGAGAAAAAAACATTTTAAATCATATATAACTATTTTATTATAAAATATAAAAAATAAATTTAAATTTTTTAACTAATTTTTCATTTTTATCATTTTTTATCTGTAAAAATTTACCCATTTTTATTTAAAAGAAAAAAATTGATGGGCCTAATATAGAAATGGCCTTATTTAAAAAATTATCCCCAAAATAATAAAAATATTTTTAATGGCCGTATATAGAGGTTTTACTGTATATTTTGCATAACCCTGCATTTTAAGCATAAATAATAAAAATAATAATAGGTATTATGAAATTACGTCCTCCAGTCACGCCCGGAAAGACGTCCTAGTGAACGAGTTTGCGCCCGTTATGTGCTGCGTAATTAAAAAGGGAATTCCCCGGTTAACAGGTTAAAATGGAAAATCGTAATGCTGAAATATCATTCTCCTCAATTAGAGCTCTGCGGTTATCATCTTTATTTAAACTTAAACACGAATGTAGTAAATGTTGTAATGAATTACTATTATCTAAAATATTCTTATATTCCAGCACTTCTCGTAACACTTTTACTGTTACATGCTTTTCTATAAAAATATATTAAATTAGAACTGGAATTTGATTGTGCAAATTAACTTACTACCCTTCTACATCTCTTAAATTACTTTACGAACTTCCATTTCAACTCTCTATAACACATCATGGGTTTTGGGCATCAATCTTGACTTGTAGAAGGCTGTTGAAGTACTGGATGAACAATCAGCAGGTGTAGTTTCTTGCTTGTGCTTTACGTTGTAGACAAAACCTATAGAAATACTCAAAGCACAATTTGTATGTAAGCTTTGATTCAATACTAAACAATTATAATTTATCTCATCGACCGCATTAACTGATATTAAGGAACTTCCATTTCGCGCTTCTTTCTCGAAATACGTTATCAAACGACAAACCACGTCTTTGCAACAAGAACTAAATCATTTACCAGGCATCTTGAATTGTAGCCTACAAAAAATATTTTAAGAATTTGTATACTTCTTTTACATCTGAAAACTTACCACAACCTAAATGAATTACTTAACTATAGTTATGAAAATAACTGATTTAGCACAAGAAATACCAGAATTCAATAAGCGTTGAAAACTAAAGAAAGCCAAAATACGCAGTAGAAAAAATATGTCAAATGCCAAGGGAGCAATATGCAAGGTTGGTAAACATATAGGTTGCCCGATCCAAGTGAGTTTGTGAGTGAGGGGAGAGAAACGAAAGAGGGGTGTAAGACGTAGTTTAGTTTCCCAATGTCTATATCAGTCTATATTTCACGTGTATTTTGCATCGAAAGATACTGAATTTTATTTAAGTTTTTCACTTGTTTGTAAAGATAAATCTTGATAAATAGTTTCCTTACGAACTCATCGTTTCTATTTTTGGAATTATAGGTGGAATAAAATTGTTATTAAGTAGAAGTTTGCTTAGTTTCAATGTTTTAATCAAGAACCAAATTTAAACGTGCCAAGATGCCAGGTCAACGATGTTCCGTAGCAATTTGCAAAAGCAACTATATGGATTGTAAAAAACGAAAATTTAATGTTTCTTTTTATCCATTTTCGAAACAGGAAACCTATGGTAAGAAGTGGATAATTGCATGTCATAGAAAAACCATTTGGAATCTTGGAATTAGTGCAATATGTTCACTTCATTTTACTGATCACGATATTCAAAGAAATTCAAAAACTGAGTTACTACAATGAAATTACACCAGATTTTTTGTTTTTGGAAATAAATGTTTATAAGGCTGACACGTTTTTTTAAGTTAAAATATTTTTACAGCTGTACAATCATTGTATCTCACCAATGAACATAATGAAGAGATTCAAGTGTCAGGTCGCAGTCAACGATTGCGAAGAAAGGAAAATAGAGAATTTATTAAAGAAATATTGACGGATAAAGAAAAATCTTGTGTAATATCCGTGACGTCAATTCAAGATACCTCTTTAAATAAACACGAATCTGATTTTGAAATTTTACATAAAAGTTACACTGAATTAGTTTAGGAAAATAAACAGCTCAAAAAAGAGCTATTAAGTTATTATTCCTTCCTTAAAATATACTCAAGAGACATGTCCTAATTTTATTATCAGGTTGCTAAACCGATTAAGCTAATTTTCAAATTATATTAAATTAGAATTTTACCCTTTCAAATTTTGTCTCCGACAAATCTCTACCTTTATCCTTCATAATATATAGTCATATATTAACTAAATTTTAGATTGATTAATTAGAAGTATTTTTTTAAATACTACATACAAAGTTGATAGGGATTTACAAATACTTATATTAATGCAATTATATAAAATATTGCAGGGATTTTATAATTTCCCGGATAATATTAGCAGACAGTGACACGTTTTCGTATGTGTGTATTTCGTTTTATTTCATTTTACGTAGATTTTTCCCAAGTTCGAATACTTCATATTCAAATAATAACAGAATTGGGAAACTGGCTACGTCATACGCACTCCGCCGTTGATTGGCGACCCGGGATGCGGCAACCTGTATGGTTAAGGGACCTTGAGCAATGATCTCTGTCTAAGATGTGTTAGGTTGCATACACTGCAGTAAACCTTATGATAGCTCTTATCAGCGCACACTCAATCATATTCTATCTCACTCGAACTAGTTCTTCGATACTTAATAATGGGTGTATATCTTAACTAGCTAAGACATATGTTATATACGTTTATCTCGCTTGCGTTTGCTTCCAGTGTTTAGATATTATGCTTATCTTCACTTTGCCGATCGATTAATAACGTAACTACAAACATTCGTGATTTTTACTGTATGTACGACAATGTATGTAATAAGATAATGAAGAAATATACCATGTCATTTGTTATAGTGTATTTTCATAAGAAGGGGAGGAGTTGTCCTTTGTACAGGAGAAAGCAAATATATCCGAACATATGTTTGAGAAGGCACAATGAAATGAAACCGATTCAAAATGTTATATTGACACAGATAAAAGCATAAAATTATATAATTGGAAAATACGATTTGACATTTGACATGTGTCAACTGTTTAATTAATAGAAGAACTTATTCTTCCTTTGATTTTAAGATGCAAAAGTACAATTTAAGTATATTTTTGTTATAAAGTACCCATGGAATATAAAATAATATATAAAATCGCGGATATCTTGATTGACTGGGCAGAGATTCGAAATCTCGAAACCGGGTTCCAATCAAATACATCCACTCTCCGAATTAATCGAATATTTTTCAAAGGACGTTCATTGTATCAGGGGAATAATGATTTTTAAGCGTAATGTGTAGAGCGCAGATCTACACATTACGCTTAAAAACCATTATTCCCCTAATACGGTTCTGACTCGCCCCTTCCGCGAACGGAAGTACCGGCTCGGCGCTAATGTGAGGCTCACCTCGCCGCTACTACACTCGACCAGCGGCGTTACGCCTTCCCGTTTCCGGAATATTCGACCCCCTTCAGTTACTGTCGTCGGGGGGTTTGCCCCCAATATCGTCTTCGTTTCGAAACTCCTCGAGGACTCCGCCGGTGGAGGGCGCGAAGTTGCATATTTCACGCCGAAATGTGCTCCCGAGCAATTTGAAGATTATTCAACACAAAGTGGAATTTTATGGCGAGGCATAAAGCTTCCCCCCATCCTCCACTCCAGGTTATTTTCCTTATTTATGCGTCGAGTTACAAAAAGGTGTAAAATAACGCCGCGCCACCTATTTACATATTTATACATGAAGTATGTATAGGTACATAGGTACCATGTACCACCGAGACTTGGAAATAATGCGTTTTTACAGCTTCAAGGGTGTAACGGGTGAATATCGGTGGTAGGGGATGTACTCTGTTTACCAAAGTACCTGATATTGTTATGTCATTGGTAAACTGTACAGCGACGTCAAAAATACTTGTTTATGTAATAACAAATATTATATTATTATCTATACGGGCAATGACGCGCAGTTCCATCAGCAAGAGCTAGTGATGCATTCAGTTCAACTAGATTTTCCGCATTGCACTCTGCTCTGCCTGGCACAGGAGTGGACACATGGCTTTATGGCGATATTATATTGTTTACATTGAGTACAGGCATTTTAAGTTAAAAATATATTGAAAAGAAAGAGTATAAAATATAAAATGTTGTTTAATACAAGTTTTAAAAATATTACTATAAATAACCTGTGGAAAAATACCTATATTAAGATGCATCTATAACCTAAACTCAATTCACATTAAGAAAACAGTAATGGCCCTGTAATTTGCGAATCACACAGGAGTAATAAGGATATATTCGGAAATAGCGGCAAATTCAAATTTATTTCAATGAGCAAAGCTGCTTAAAATAATAGATAATTATTATAGTTTACGAAAAGTCAAAAACCTTGTTGGTTATTGTTTTATGCGCGCGTTTAAAAACTACGTGTTCTTTTCTATAGCTATATAAAGTGTGTAATCTTTAACAAATTCATGTGTGATCCAGGAAGATATCAGCTTAAGGAGAAATACAAAGAAACTCGGGTAAATAACTCTACGAAGTTCAATAGTTTATTTGTAACAAGTGTTCTAATTATAATTATATGCGCACAACAAGCAAACGCTCATGTGAAGTTCAAATTGTTATCGTACATTGTTAAAATGTACGAAAACAAATATTTGACATATTTCCACTTGTTTTCTATTTAGTAAAACTGAAATAATTAATTAAAAAGTCATTATTAAAAATCAGATTCAGATGATAGATCTGATGATGATCCTGTGTTTTGCAAAAATAATCAATTCATCCACTATATCGTCAACTATGTTATCTTCTGCAAGAGTGTGTTTTATGCAATTTGTCCATTTCGAAGCTGTTACAAGGTTAATCCCTTCTTTTAATAAAGTTTTTACTTTTGCTAACTTGACGGTTTTATTGTTGGCAGCAACATGATGGAGGATATCTGGAACTATACAATCAGACGTGTTGTGTGATCCCAGAGATATATTTATATATTTCTTAGATATATTATATACTTCATTTTTGAACGTAAACGTGCCAGATATTGGCAGAAATCTTCTTTCGCTCTTCTCTTGGACTGAATGGACTGTAAAAGCGACAATTTATTTATAGATTTATATTCGGTATTGATACGCAGCTTAGCCGAAGAACAGTCCAAAATAAAAATCTAACCGCATGAGATTTAGAATAGAATGTTACAGAAAATGCACGCCCTCAGTTAAAGTTCAAAATTTATTGGCTAGAATTGATATGACTGCTTGCCTTCCCTTTGATTGATTAATATGAATGACATTTTGAAATTTTTTTTCTATGGAAATGTATTTGAACGAGACGTGTATAGAACTCGAGTAATTCAAAACTATTTGAGTATTTACATCACGGGCATCCTGTACAGGTATAGCAAATTTCAATTTTGGATGCCGATTTCAATGTATTATTGCTACAATGTTGCCAAATCGTAGGGACCACCCATTCCGTGATACCGGCAGTTATTGAGAATACCGCAGTCGGTAGTGCGCTCTCGCCGTGCAAACATCATAAATCTACGCTTGCCAGATTACTGAGATCTGCGATCAGCGCTGCCCGCTCGCTTGCCCACGCATTTATGTATAATACGCCAACAAAGATATTAGTATTTTATTCAATACACCACAAGTAAGGCATTACACATTGACAATACGTGACTGATAGGCATCACTGTATATGTTACTTGCCTGGCCAACTTATGAACTAAATAAGTTAACAAAAATATATTACGCCCTCCTCCTTTAAACGTCTATTTTTTTGGTTTTTTAGCTAACCTACCCGGCCTAGTTGTTAAAATAGTGTTAGCCTGGCTCTCAGTATGCTGAATATCACTATGCGTCCCCCTAGCGCTATCTGAATCATTCTTATCAAAAGAATCTGCGGAATCATTATCAACACACTTTACACTGATTGGTTCATGCATTGTTACTGATTCTGGTACATACTTGTTTAGCGACTCTCTGATATCCACCCTGTTCCTTCTAACATTATTACCGTAAGAGTCTCGGAGTACATACGACCTAGGTGTTCCATGTTCAGGCACTACATAACCCGGTTCCCAAACGGGTGCATATTACAACATCAGTATTAAGCTCTAATGGTCTCAAACTCTTGGATCCAATATTATAATACTGCTTATTTATGCCTTGCCTTTTCTTTAATTTTAGCGGTACACCTTGACAAAGCTTTGGTTTCAAAAACTCAGCAGAAACAGGTATGTTCGTCTTGCAAACTCTATTGAAACCACACCCCACACCTGACAGCATGTATAATACGCCAACATCTATGACGCCAAGAAGAAGGCAAAATTCGTATTTTATTCAATACACCATCACAAGTATGACATTACACATTGACAATACGTGACTGACAGGCATCACTGTATATGTCGCCAGGCTGGCCAACTTATGAACTAAATAAATTAACAAACAGTATGTTACATCTAGGACAGGCAGAGTCCCCACCACATATATATTGCATTAACAACTACGACGGTTTTTTATAGATTTGTTTCGCTCCTATTAGCAGATGTTCAACCTCCAACTGTGTATATTTTACCACCGAAAAACCAGTCGCCTTTTTCCTCCATGAGCGCATAGAAAACCAAATTAGCTCCTCAGGTGTGTTTATGAACATCCTCTCCTACTTCCCGGGCAATTCTGCCCCCGTGCCTGTAAAACTTTTCTCGTATTTCCGCGGACATTTTTCCCTTAATACACCTACAGCGCTGCGCCGCATAAAGTACGAGAGCGACACTAAGACGCCGGTCTTAGGCGATCGTAAAAAAAGTTACCGTCCGGAGAAAAGAAAAAGGAAGCTCGCTTTAAAGATATTGTTAAGTGGGCGAAGCGCAGGTGTCTCCGTTACTTTCCTAATCTGTCCGGAGATCACTTGCCCGGAGAAGTATTAAGAGCTCGACAAAAAATTCTTTATTAAAACGCTCCATCGTTGCGGGAAATTGTCCCCGTGGATTCTTCGCCTGTGGCAAATTTAAGTCTTGATTTAATAGTTACTAGCTGGATTACCAATGCGGACATTGTTCCTTGGTTTAAGCGAAGATTTATTTCTTATTTAGCGCTTGACAGTGTTTGACATTCTGCATATTTATTATATACATTACATAGAGTAATCGCACCAACGTGTATTTTATGAAATAATCATATATCCCACTTATGTTCAATACGAAAATGAGCAAAAGCCGTGGATAGCGATGACACCAAATTACCTTCCACGTTTCAACTATGAATTAACTAACCTTGATTGATAAGTACTCAAGTTTGAAATCAGATGGCGCCACTGACGTCAAATTTGCATATATTATCGTTTAGGGTCATCTTTGAAACTACGACTGTAACAAAATTTTAGAGAAATTCACTGTGTATTTACCGATGCGGTCGAAAGTGAGCAAGTTTGAGTTTCTCGTAACTATGGATAAAGTGCAGTACCGATCAGTGATTACATTCTTGTTTTTTTTTGGATGGGACGACGTGTTTGGAAATCACAGAAAAGTGGGAACCTTTCATCTTCGATGACAACCATTAGATATTGGTTCAATAAATTCAAGCGTGGTCGTAGTAGATCCATCCTAGATCAAGAGCGTCCAATTGGCCCAATTGGGGTGACTAAGGATGAAATGATCAACAAAATCCATAATATCGTATTGGTAGACCGACGAGTGAAGATCAGAGAAATTACTGAGATTGTCGATAATCTCATTTGAACGTGAGCAGAATATCCTACATGAACCTTTACACATGAGAAGCCATCTTGCTCGCTGTGAACAGCGAGTGAAATAGAACGACCACTTCGAAGCAGTTCTTGGACCTGTTTCCATCACTATACGCACCGGCACACTCGTTCCATTTAGCCGCAGCGAAATTGATGAAATTGCAGTACGAATTTCTGCCTACGACTTCTTCCTGTTCGCATCGAACGAGTAGGTCATCGCCGAAACTGAAGCCCATTCTGCAGAGTTTGACAAATCCTATTCTTTGGAGGGCTTGAAAAAGTTCTAATATCATTGGGCCAAGTGTATCGAGCTGAAAGGGGACTATATTGAAAAATAATTCGAAATTTGCGTAAACTATTTTTCTTTCTTGGCTAACACTGGTCAATCACCAGTCGTATAGTCATCAGTGATATTAAAGAACTTTTTAAGGTTCGGGAATAAGATTGAAGCTCCACAATTTCTTCGATATTGTATTGTCACGTCGCATTTCTAACTGTTACTATTAGACAATACAATGCTGCACACACATTTGAAATTTGTACATAAATCGTTTTTTATTCTCCAATATTTTTTCATTTGCACCCAACCACCATGCACACTTAAACAAAAGGGAATTTATCGTTAAGGAGAACTATATTTCATTTTTCATCTAGTTATGTTTGGTAAAGGGAGAAGACATTTTTGGAGAAAGATTCTAATTGTGTAAATTGTGGTCTACCAATATCTTTAGGGGTGCCTCAAGGATGGAATTTATGACCTATGACTTTTATATTGCCAATGTCAATTCATTAATTAATAAATCTACTTTATTCTAATGACATTTGAAGGCTTTTAGCTGAAATTATCACAATACTAGTCGCAATATTCTTCATTCTATCAATATTAAACGTAGCATATTATTTCACTAATAACAGTAAGGAAGTGGTAAAAAAAACATAGTATTTTTTTAGGAAATGACAGTAAAATGGCAGCAAAAACGAAAGAAAAAACTGATCCAAAGAGATTCCTGAGAGAAGCTCTGGAATTTAAACAAATCTCGTGAAATAATTCATCCTAAACAGGCATAACAAAAAAAAAGCAACAACAAAAAAAGCAAAAACCAAAATCTAAACTTCCCTCTCGTCATCGAGATTAGACGTACCACACAACTTAGGAATGCCGTAATGGCATCCAAAGTAGTGGCGATAACGAATCGGATGTCCACGACAATGATGACGGCTACGTTGATTCATACGCGAGATGGGCCACTCCTCGAGAAGCGGAGTATGAAGGGAAAAAGAAATGTTAACGCATCGCCGGCAACGAAGCCGGAGGTCCGAAATCCACGCACTCCCGTACGCATAGCAGGCACGTCAACATTCACGTTCCGATGTGTACCAGCGCCGCCAGTCGCTCGACATCATGACCGATCACTCTTTACTCTTGACAGATGGCAGACACTACGGCCACTAGACAATACCAAATAGGGGACCATTCGCTTACAGCACCAGTTTTTTTTTAATATATGTATACACAGCCATAAACGGTTTGTCTTATACATACATGTTTAGTAGATATGTACGCTGAAGGATAATCAAAATGTCCGTGGAAAGTCACAGTCTAAACGATGTGTAAAAGATTCAAATATATTTGGTGATCATCTTCAACCCTATTGTGTTATAATAATAATGCATTTCCAAAAACCTTTATTGTAACAACTGGTTCCAAAAAAACTAGCAGAATGGCGTGCAAATGGACGTGAAACGTGAAAATCAACGAGTGACAGGAGTTGAGATGAGTCTGTAAATCCATGAATCATATGCGAAGTGAGCGGTGGCACGAATCTTTAAGTCAGGCGTTGCATATTGTCTCTATCAAGAGCACTATTGTAGCTGATGCCCCTAGGAAGGTAAGTACAATCCATCTTGAAGGGCAAATCGTTGGGAAACCAACATCAAATACGTCCCATAGAGAGTTCATGACGCAGGTAGGAATAGGACCTAACAAATAGCACCTATTCCAAAGAACGAAAGCAAAATATAAAGTTCTAATTGTGGAGAAGTCTCTGAAAATCGTGACGATTTCATAATGAATCCCAAATTACTCATCGCACCCGAAGAAAGTTTTTGGATATGTGGTACGAAACGTAGTTGCAGGTCACACCAAACACATAGATCTCTGACAGTTGTCGATTTAGTAAGACTTTCGTTATTAGTGGTGTATGATTAGTTGATTAAAGAATGTCTGCGAAAATAAGACATGGAACAACATTTATTTACAATTATTTCAAACGAATTCCGAAAACACCAACCCACCAGAATACTCAAATTATATTGAAAACACTCTACATCATCCATTTTTATATCAGCCACACAAGCTAATACGTGGCAGTGGAGAGTATTAGCTCTCCCAAATTAGAGTCCTGCGGAACCTTAGACGTCGAAATGAACTTACGAATTTTATTAAAATATGCGTAATTGAAGAACTAAAACAAAAAATTTCCACCCTTACCGCGTCAGTAAGTGAAAACTCTAGATACGCATTTCGGCACCTAAGTAGTCATCATCAGCAGAATCTACAAAGGAAAAAAAAGTATTAGACTTAGTATCTCTGTTTAAGTTAAAACCTTGAAAGATATGCTGGTCACCAGATCACTAGCGAAATAACCCTGAGTGCCATATGAATGCGAATGAAGTAGTTCGAAATGGAATCATAACCAACATTACTTTATATATATATATCATTCTTTGGAAGCAAGGATATAGCAAAAGCAACGTTTCACGAGTGTTTCAGAAGGAAATGGAACAACTATTTTGTATTTGGTGATTGAAACCAGAGCGGTGAAAGCATTCAAATCATAATATCGTGAAAAATGGCATACACATGTGTAGCCATCAAAATACGAGGTGTGTAAATTAAGTAATGAGACTGATATTTTTAAATATTTTTATTTGAATATTGCCACGGAAAGTTCCATTATACATTATGCATTCTGTATAAAAAGCATGTAAGCGTAAGTCGAAGCCTCGTTTCCTGTCGTCCGGTTATTAGTTCAGAAGAAACCTTGATTTAGGAATATGAGACACAGGAAGCGAGGCCTCGAGGAGCGCAAAGAAAGATTGTAGGGGGCAGTCGGTGTTGAACGGGAGTCGGGTGTTGGATAATAAAGAAGTTGGTAAATTAGTATTGAGTAACAGCTACCCCCCTAGAAAGAAATAACCAGTGAAGGTCGCGAAAACGGTAAGTACCTGCTCTACCTATTATTATTAAGTAAGTAAACAAGAAGTCGCCAATAGAAAAAGAAACGCCAAAAAGAAGGACGCGACATTTTTAAAAGAGTACGCGGCAATATAATTCCAAAATAACTCCCTTGGGAAGCCACACAGCGTTCTTCACACAGGTTCTTCCATTCCTCATAGCAGTGCTGGAACTCGGATATTGGAATCGCCTTTAGCTGGTCGGTTACACCCGTTTGAATGTTTTCTAGTGTCCCAAAATAATGTCCCTTCAGAGGGAAGAATAAAAAATCACAAGAACTCAAGTCAGGTGAATAAGGAGGCTGGGGAGTCACAGAAGTATCTTTACTGGCCAAGAAACCGTTTATGGAAATTGCTGTGTGACAAGGCGCATCGTCATGATGCAATCCAATCGTCAAAACTTGACGAACGGTGGTGTGAGACAAATTCAACAGTTCCCCGATCATTCTGACCGTCAACCGACGATCTGAACGCAGAAGATCGCGGATTTTGTCGACATTGCCATCGGTTCTTGCGCTGCGTGGCTTATCTCCCATCGACTCTCTTCCTTCTAAAAATGCCTTAAACTACCGGAGAACCTGGCCTTTTGACATAACACTCTCTCCGTAAGCCTGCTGAAGTTTTGCAAAAGTTTCTGTTGCACCTTGCTCAAGTCTGAAGCAAAACCTGATAGCACACCTTTGCTCGAAATACATGTCCTTCATTTGTAGAACGCACTACGAAAACCAGATTCACGTAAAAATACGACAACGGACAAGCAGATGACTTCATCAAGTTCAAACTTGCACTGAACGCGTATTACGATATCCACTTGTCGCCCCTCCATGTCCCGTGCTTCCCGTGTTGCCATATCAAACGCTACGTTGTCAGTCTCATTACTTAATTTACATACCTCGTAACTTAATACCCATATTATCTCTAAATAATAGAATAAATTAATGAATTGATGAAAAACACACAGAGTGGTAGAGAAAACTTTGAATAATCAGCAATATAAACATGCAACTTTTTATATTCTCAAGCTGGACATCTTGACTGCCCACGAGTGTACATAATAATACCATACATCCTTTTGGAACATTTATCATATTAAAGAGTCGTCGTTCGTAATACGTCCACCTATGTAGGTAACATAACGCTGTTGCTCTCCGACATTTAACTTGCCCTGGTCGTGCGATGGACCCACTCTTGTCCCGTTCGCATATTCTATGTGACTATACAGCAAGTCGATCTCACGTTGAGATTTCATTTAGATAAAGGTCCAAGACTTGATGGCCTGTGACATGTGCAGGTAAATGGGCTATGCGTGCCCGCTGACAATGGGCATTTTTACCGAAACCATTATGCATAAGTAGTTATATAATCGAGCTGATGTACTTACATATGTGTCCGTATACAGGGCGTTTGAATAAAAATGAAAGGAAGGTAAATGGGTATTATTCATAAATATAAAATTTAAAGTTTATATTGCTATGTCTATCGATTATATGTTACTTCTAATCTAATTTAATTAAATATTACTTCCAATGCACACTGTAGGATAATCAAAATGTCATTTACATCACGTTAGACATTTTGATTATCCCGTAGTGTATAATTAACCTTGAAAACTATTTTTTTTAACAAAATAACACATATATCTTATTAGTGTGTCTAAAACATCAAGTGTCCTAAATATTAGATTAGTTCAGGCATTTTGATTGTCCCGTAGTGTACAATTTACCTTTAAATCTAAATATTTCAAACAAATAGTCCGTATATCTGATGTAATAACCTCTAAGACATCAAATAACCTAAACTTTTTACGTACATTGAGACATTTTGAACGCCCCGTAGTGCACAATTGATCTTTAAACCTAAATATTTTATAGAAATACCCCGTATAGTCACTAAAACCTCCAAAAAAACACCAAATAATTTATGTAAATTAGTCGTTCGGGTGTATCGACTCCCGTAACGTATGCTGGCATGCGCGCAGTCATCCATGAAGAACAAGGAGACGAAAAAGAAGGAACGTCAAGCCCTCAACTTCTTTCAAACCCGTCCGTCCTCACTGATTGATCGCAGTCATCGCCGGCGTGTAAGTTCCCCGATTATTTATACGAGGAATTATGAAGAGTAGAGCCGGGATGAGGGCTGCCTCTCTGTGTGGAGTCCGACCGCAGATCGACCGAAAACCGGCAAAGATATAATCGGCGCGCGGTTAACCGACGACACTCTTTTGTCTTCTCGTACATACAAATAAGAGTGTACATTCGTATAGGACATTATTTGTTGTGTATTTATGTATTTTTAAATGAACGGATGATGATGAATTATCGGCGGTAGGTCTAACCAAGATATACGAATCAAAGAAACGTGTTTTGTGGGATGTTGTCTTGAAAAAAATGTCGGCTTTAGTACTTAAGTAACCAAAAAATAGAACCAATAACTTGCGAATCTACTAAACCACACCAAACATTTATTGATTTTGTTGCAAATACCTGAATTAGAAAAAGTTTATTCGCCGTACAATTGAATGACTTTAAAATTTTCCGGATGCACATTACAGAAGTTTACTAACCCGTTGCAGAAAATTATTGTTCTATCAGCGTACAAATTTTGTAAATAGCTTTTTTGGATATCTTATATGACAACGGATATATCGAGCTTTGGCACGCTAATGCGTCAGACTGTATGTATGTATAGTCTGTCTAAAGCATTGATTCCCGAAGTGGTCCAGGTGGATCCCCAGGGATCCACGGGAGACTCGACGGGGGTCTACGTTGACGTGACAAAAAAATGGGGGTTCACAATTCGTAAGCGGAGCTCCACGAAAATTTATCTGGTTTCGATAGTGAAGAACTAAAATGTTGGTTGAGTTCACCTATCAATGTAGGCAGATAATATTTTAAGAAGCTCAGCGACTGTTACTTGTAAAAACTTGCATATTC
>JARFOC010050648.1:0-20454 GCA_031763485.1 Osmoderma eremita | reverse complement strand
CTATTCTATTCTATTCTATTCTATTCTATTCTATTCTATTCTATTCTATTCTATTCTATTCTATTCTATTCTATTCTCTCTCATGACTTCGAAGGGTTTGTTGTTTAAGATTTAAGAATCATCTAGCCGCGGATCATTTCTAACAGCAAAGCTTCAATCCTTGTTGTGTTAAAGTATGACCTAAGTTATTCATAGGTTTCCAACTACCAATGCGCATAAGCCATGTGGTCACATTCTCACCGCCTCTCTGATATAAATATCAAGAGGGGGGTAGATTTAGCTGGGGCTCCATGACTGCAGTGTGCTTTTTATTGCACCTGTAATACAATCCCCATGATTTTCCTATTGTTCTACATCTCATCATGAATGCCGCTTTACATTTGTTTGTCATTTTGTCCAAATATGTATTCTAGGTCAGTTTGGAATCTAGAGTTATACCTAGGTATTTAGTTTTCTGGACAGCTGCATTATTTCATTGTAGAGAGAAAGAAGTTTTGGGCAACTTAGATTCCTCTTCTCTATGAAGCGGATTATTGCCGCTTTAGTAGGGCTTACCCTAAGATTTTCTTTATGCACTGCCCATCCACTGACTTCATATCAGTTCTGATATTATGCTGACATTCTTTCCTAGTGTGAGTATTGCCACATCGTCTACATATCCCTGGATATAGAATTGTTTAGTGAGACCAACAGCTCGTCATTAACCCTGTTCCACAGCAGATGGGAGTCTATGGAGCCTTGTCGTTTCTGTTGTGATTTCAATATTCCTGCAAAACTTCAACCGTGACTGTCTTTTGACTTTCCTCACAACCTGATTATGTGAGTGAGTGTTTTGTTATATTCCATTGTTATATTTTGCTTTAGGTCCCTAAAGCAGTCCAGAAGCTGTCTCAATATCAGTTTCACTCCTATATTCTGGTTTGACGTTTTTATGTTGAAGCCCAACTCCACTTTGTACTTCAGCCAATCAGCCTTCTTGAGTTTCTGTACACCTCCATTCTGGACAATGATATCCAGAAAGATATATCTGGGATCCGACTGGGCTGGGTCCTCGGACATGTACCATTTCTTGCCTTCCATGTTAAATACAATAATTTTATTATTGTATTTATTTTTGTGCGGAAGCGATTTAATGTCTACATTTAAATATATAAAGTAATGCTGTTTTAATTGATACATAATCCATATTTTATTTTATTTATTATGTATTTGATTGTGTTTGTAAAGTTTAGTCAGGGCTGCAACCTGGCAGATCTTATACACCAGCTTGCCACTGTTATTTAAGTATAAAGTTCTATCATATGTAACCAAAAACTAGATTGTCTCCGGCAAAAGATGTTTAGTTCTTTGTTTTTCAATTAAATATCACAAATATTTTTCAATAATTAATTCATTCATTAGTGTCTTCATAAATTAAGATTTAATAGCGAGTATTCTGTTTAACTATAGGGTGAAGATTTATACAAGGAGCCATTAAACGCTATCGTGTATATAGTTACCGACTTTCCGTATTAATAGCTTTCGCACAAGTCCGTGCTCCAAGCAACATGCGTTTAATAATAGGGTGGTAATTTTATAGTAATTGTCTTGTCATGCACGATAAGAAGTTATCGTTACAACGTTGTGTTTGTGCCATTAAATTCAACACACCATTTCACAGCAAATGCCAGATTCACATTCTTCTTATATACATCATTAAACGCGCTGGCAATGAAAATAATACTATAGTTTGATTGCCTTACGAATTTTTCGATCACGTGTTGATTGAATGAACATTTATTAAAAATGTTACAACAAATAGATCCCTGAAAAATAACAAACAAACAAACCACATTAGCTTTGTTATAACCCCGATTTTCGTACAGTACGTGTACTGTACATGTATCGCTACTTTGCGCATGAGTTTAATATGCACTGTTTGTGTACGATACCGTATGTTACTGTGCTGTGTATGGTGCTAAAAGTATTTGGAACACTCTTTCTACAATGCGCGGGTACGCTAATCGTACGGTCTTATGCTCGGGTTGGAACGAACCTATTGATATAGGTACAAAACTACATATGTATGTCGTAAATAAACTTCTTTAAAAATGTACTCTCAGAGAAATAACATGGAAAAATTATCTACAATACATATGTATTATATACTGATGCGGTGTCGAAAGCTAAAGCGTATGTAGTGTTCCAGAACAGGAAAATAATCAGGGTGCGGAGAATCGAAAAATTTGATTCGTTCGTTGAGAATGGATGGCTTGGGAGTTTAAAATTTAATTCGTTCTTGAATTTTATTATTTTATACTTTAATTTATCGATTGTTCGGGAATTTAACTCAAAAAATGTTACTATACGAATACGAAATTTTATTGATGTGTAGAACATACTATAAGTTACAAAATCAGTCAATAACAAAAAAACCAACTGAAAGACAAAAGAAAAACAGAAAATAATTATGTTAAAGTAAATTAAGAAATCAAATTAAATCAAACCAAATTAAACTAAACTACCACAATTAATTATTATAAAAAAGATAATAATAATACAAAAAAGTTTATCTGAAACAGGTTGTATAAATTCTTAAGTTAAACATTTATGGGTGCTGTAGTAGCTCTTGCGTATAAAACAGTTCTTGAGCGTATGCTTAAAACCTAAGGAACTGCTCTTTAATTCATAATGCAACTTGTTAAATAATTTTCTGTCTAAGTAATGTACTCCTCAATCGGTGACTTACAATTCACACCTCGGAACATAAAAGTTTTCTAAATGCCGAGTGTCACATTGCGGTGCTACAATGTGATAACTTAGTAAATTAAGTTGTCTGGAAAAAGCAAATGTCTCACGATCTGCCAAGTTGATTTTTTTTTCTAAAAGGAACGAACAGCGTTTAGACATGCTTCGAGTTTATTTTGAATGTGGTGATAATACTTATCGAACGAAAAAAAAGGTAAAAAATTATGTACTTATTATTATCTCCTATGTTCAAATTGTTCTCCAATCTGTACTAAACATTGGCGGTATTGGATAACATTTCGGCAGGAATTTTCTGGCAAGCTACAGTAATTTTATTTCTTAACTGACTCTCATCTTCTGGAGGCGTTACATAAACTTGATCTTGAAGGTATCCTCAAAGAAAAGTGTCCATTGGAGTAATGTCTAGCCAAGGAATGGGTCCACATGTCCCAATCCAATGATCGACAAATTTTCTGGTTAAATACCTCCTATTCATAAGGGCATCATGAGGGGTAGTACCATCCTGCTGAAATATCACATTCTGAAACTCATTGAGCGGTAGCTATCCAGATCTTCGCGCAGAATTCCGTGCGTGGGTGACGTAGCTATCTGCTAGGTGATAAGTATATAGCAGATGGCATCCAATATATAGAGTGACGGGACAATGAGGATACCAAATGACGTGAAGGTGTGTCTCTAAGATTCATTTGGTCTTAAGCCTCCAAGTATTCTAATTATCCGCTTTTGGGCGAAAAATACTGTGTGAGCAGAAGGTGACGAGCACCAGAAGAGAATACCATACGACAATCTCGACTGAACCTCGGCAAAATAGACTGTTGTTAACGTTTGATCAGAGAGATTATTTTTGACCGCCCGGAAAAGATGTTTTTTATGGATTATTTTCGCTACCGCACTACAGTGATTAGATTGTAAACGACAGTAAATTGTCCTGTTAAGTGCACACAAAGAAATTTTGTATTGCTGTAGTTGTTTACCGTATACATCAATACGGCAATGTGTGTTTTGTATGTGCTGTCTCGTGTGAAAGAGCATGCAAGTCGCTTTGTCTTGATTGAGACTTAGTTTATTTGCGCAAAACCATCGACGCAAGTGATCTATTGCGTCGTTACCACCAGTTTCCGCATCATGCAAAGTGTCTCTTGTGATAAGTATCGTCGTATCATTTGCGAACAAACAAAATTGAAAATGTCGTTAGGCTGAACAATAATGCGCCTAGTATGGAGCCTTACGGAACACCGTGGAAAACAGGTAAGAAACTGCGTACGTTCAAGAAGTTCATGTGTTTGAGTGTCACGTATTGCAATCGCCCGGGCAAATAGTATGCAATCCAATTTGCTGCATTGCCTCTGATACCGTAATGATAGAGTTTTTGAATCAATCTGGAATGTTGAACGCATTCAACAGCTTTACTAAAATCACAGAAAATTGAAACGGGATACCTTTTTCTGTCAATCTCATTTAAGATGGTGTTATAAAATATATTAGTGCACAATTTTACTATGCTATATTATAGCTACTAGGCTATATTATAATATATTTTCTTTTTCCTTTTCTTCTCGACTTAATTTCGACTAAGTAGGGTAGGATGGGATAATTTGAGCTTAGCCGGGTAAAATCAGATTATTTCGGCTAAGTTGAGTAGGAGGGGTTTATTTCAGTAAACTCGGGTGGCATCGGGTAATTTCAGTAGAGTCGGGGAAAATCGGATAATATCGATTAAGTCGCCTAAGATCAGGTAATTTCGGCTAAGTCTGGTAGATTCGGGTAATTTCGGCAAAGTCCAGTATGATCTGGTAATTCAATATTTTAAATAGTTTCTAAAAATTTTATTATTTTTTGCTGTTTTATTCAAATTTTTGGTATTTTTTTATTTTCATTTTCTGTTAATTTTTATAATAAATATTTTTTTATTGTTTTTATTCTTTTAGTTGTATATTTCTTAGTAATTTCTTATTTTAATTTAATATTCTAGTATGGTCTAGATTCTAAAATTACACAGTTCAACACTTTTATCTACAACATTGAAATGTGTAATAACAATTAAAAAATTTTAAACTAAACACCTTAATGCATATGTACCTATATATACAACAAAAGCACGTATTTCTAATGCGTAAGATTGGGAATAGAAGAGAATGATTCTTTTCGATTGCTATTCGTTAGTGATTGGAAAAGAATCACCCATGATTCGCCCAAGAAACGATTTAAATATTTTTAGTTTGCTTCATAAAATTCGCTCTCAAATTAAATGGAACTAAATTCGATTTCCGAGCGATTCAAAAGCAAACAAACGCACCCTAAAAATAATTCAAAGAACTTATAATGCGTAAATACATAACATGTTTCGTGATAACCATAAACACAAATTGTATGAATTACTAAGAAAAACCATTTAAAAGTAGAATGCAAAAAGAATGTAGCGATTAAACCTGTCCTTAGTATACTAGGGGAGTTACATTGTTCCTACTAGTTGTATATTAGCGGAAGAACTATTTGATACGGTGTTACAAAATTGGAAAATCACTAAACGCATTCAAATTTAGCGATAAAATTTGTTGTGTGGATTGGTTGAGATTCAGCGATGATGTCAGTAGAAATCGCTAAAGATAGTTATAGAGAAACCTAATAAGGATCACTTCTAGTTATAGTATACAGCTGTTCCATTTACTAAAATCGAGAAAGTTGCTAAAGTCAATACTTTCCAGATGGCCATCCTATACATCCGGTGATCGAAAAAAAAATACTGACATCATCAGTCAGTCTCAACCAATCCACCTAACAAATCTTATTGCTAAATTTGAAAGCTTTTGGACGTAGGACTACTTTTTTTGGGATATGTGATTTTTCATTTTTTAACAGAAACAGTTGCAACTCAAAAACCACAAAACAGATTACTTTCATAATCTGGTAATGAATGGAGTGTATTTAGGGATCTTATATGTATTGTAAAAATATATAGAGTGTACCATTTAAAAAAGTGAACCCCCCAGTATATCGGAATAGATTTTCTGCAATTGCACAATTGATATTATATTACATCCGCAAAATATCACATTGCTGCCTAGTATACAGTCAGAGTAATAAAAGACGCACGTACTATTGTTGCAATCTGTATATTCATATAACCGAATATATATGCGTATTCCGGACGCACGTGTCCAGAATTAATTAATATTTTGTGCGGGGGAGTAATCCAATACAGTGTGTTTAATGTGTGAATAGGTTAATTCGTATTACGTATTTGTTTCAAGTAATAATATTTTTAATAAAAATTTTAGACGAACAAAATATTTACACGTGCAGCAGTAAACATGTATTGCATTTATTAAAATAATGCAATATTAGTATAATATAATATTAGTAAGTGTCTACTGATTATATACATATGTATTTATGGATATTTATAACGCATGTCCTAAGCATTACACCATTTATCATACGTACGGAAATATTTATCAACGTTCAAGTCTTAAGTAGTTAATAATAGATGGGTCAGCTTCTACTTATCCTTTATATATGAATATAAATATATGAAAATACTGTTATGGATCCATATTCGTATGTAATCAGCATATACAGACATGTAAATATGTACATGCGCGACTATAATTAACTGAACTTGCACAATAACGAATGCGTGTCAAAGCTCGTGTCCTTCCCTGTGCTTTTTTTCTACACGGTTTGGGATTATGCCTCATTAACCTTATTAGAGGAGTGGCACATGTAGCCACATAGGCCACTAGTAATAACTTCAAAACAAAATATGAAAAATTACTGGCTAACAGTGTTTACAAAGAGAGAGATAATAAACTCCTCTTTTATTCGGATTTTTCCAAAATCAAGTAAATAATTTTAGGCAAATTAATCTAAATTTGTATTTTAATGTATATACTACAATTTAACAAAGTATTTTAACACTCTACGGACTAAGAAAGACCTGGGCTATCGTAGAAAGTTCATTCATTTACTTCCAATTCTGTTGAGTTCTGGTATTATTAAACCAATTCGACTGATAGTGATTGACTAATTACTAACTATGTATATTTCTTCATAGAATTGTGTACGTCACATTTATGCCACTATAAGGTACCAGAAAATGTCTTGTAACGTTTACGGGTTCAATGACACAGAGGCGACATTTCTTTAATACAAATCTAATTTATTTACACACTTACGACTAAATCACCAGCAAAAATAACTGCAGGCTAATACTAACTTATCCTGATTTACTCGTACACAGAAAGAGAAAAATGTTGAACCAAAGAAATATGCATTCAGTTTGGGCATAGCTTTTGGTTGCTTGTTGCCGACCTTGTTCATCTAGTTGGGCAAGATAATCTGGCTTGCATGATATTCAATATCTTTTACTTGATAGTTCGCTTAGATTTGACCGTCATTGCAACAATTCTCTTCAGCACATTTTAAAATGAACAGCATACAATGCTATTACACTTCACGTAAGTTTCAGTTTAAACACTTAGGATTGCATCTATAAAGACTTGGATGAGTTTAATATATGGAACTATTAGAATGGGAATGGAATGATTCACAAGCATTGGTTGTTTTGTTTAGAGTAGCAGTAGCATCAGCCCATATAATCGGTGGAAATCGGGAACCGGCAGTTAAATAATTCTCTAGAAGGTAATCAGAAAATTCTTCTAGTTTATCAGATGCTTCTTTTATTTCATAAAGTTGAAAAAAATTAAGCTTATTTAAAGAATCATGAACTTCTAACGCTCATTTTGGTAAAGCCGCTAAAAGTTTCGCCGGGCATAACATGTTTCTCTTTAGGCAAAATAAGTCATTCATAGTCAGACTGGTCGAAGTGGTCTGCTCCTTAAACAATTCCTTCCTGATAATTTTAGGAGGTTTTTCCGTTATGTCAATGTCAGCTTTTCTTTTTGCACTATACCTTAACACTTGTCTTTGTAGCAAATTTTGCGATTCCGGATCGTGACTATGGTTACATGCATGTGTGTGCATTCAAACTTGTTATTACACGGCTAATTGACTCACCTAGCATATGTATATGTGCTTTACGTGAATTCTTGATGCACCTCCACTTAGCTTCCCCGGAAGCCAACTTCCGATTGTACTCTTTAGATTTGTAACACTTGTAACCAAATCAAACTTTTTCCTCTGTGGCTGAACATTTCCGTCAAATCCCAAACACCACTATTTGTAGTTGCCATTCCAACAATTTCCGGAGCAGAAACTTTCACAAATTGCATGTAGACTTTCAATATTGTATCTCTACAGTAACTAACAATTTGGAGTAGATCTCTTTAACAGTACATTAAGAAACGATTAAGGAGTAAAAGACTAAAGTGGGGGAAAGTATGCTCCCATACCTACCTGCGACACTTTGTGTCGACATGTCCATTTTAAAGTGCATTGAGAAACGATTAAGGATTGCAATGTGCCCAGTTGTACATACCTCATAAAGGAAGGTAATTATAAAAACCACAAAAAAAACTGGGCCGTACCGTACTAAAAGCCGCGTACTAAGGTGGTAGTGCGAGATCGGATGTGCACAGACAGATTATCTTTTAGTTTGAGTATTTCTCGCCTGCCATTCTTACTTGGTTATACTACATGTATAGACACTGTTTTCAATAAAACTTTTCTATAAAAAGGGAACGCTTGTCGCAAAATACTAGTTGTGTTAAAACTTTTACAGTCATAACAAACCTTCTATAAATTCACAGAATCATTTTGAAGAGTAGTTATAAAGGCTATACAATGCAAACGTAGGTTCCCTCTCGCCTGAATTAGTCGTCATACAGTCACGACGCCGGTAATAATTGTTCCAAGGCTATTCGTAAATCTTTGTCATCAAAGTAAGTATTTCTCGTTTTCATTTTTTGTTTTTAGTACTACTAAATGTCTTTGAATCAATGTACTTATACCCTTGTTGAATTCTTGAACTATGTGTTTATTAGTTTTTATAATTAATTTCTATAAATTATGCATGGTTTTGAGGTTTTATTTTGTTCAAAAAATATATCTGGGGACAAAAGTAACAATAAAATCTGTGGATGAAAGTAACCTGTTACTTTTATACCCAAAGACATTTGTTTGAAGTGTGCTTTGAAATATAAGATGTCACGCTGCCGAAAAAGAGAAACACTTAGGGTATTGACAAGGGTGTCAATAAACAAGCAGCGAAAGATCATGATGACGAGAACTTAAGTGTCATAGCCACTGCAAAAAATACGATCTTTTTTCACGTCACACTCCACACATTTATTAAGAAGCTGAACTCGGGAAATACCAATGCGAAGGTTGGATATCGTAGCTTCAAGCGTGTTCTTTTTGATGAAGAAGAGAGTATTCTTGAAGATGTTCAAATTTATATTTTGGCCTTACACCAAACGAAGTAAGAAAATTAGGATACCAGTCAGCCTTAAAATATTCGAAAAAATTTCCAGCTGTGTGGCACGAGAGCCAGTTAGCTGGTACGGAATGGTTAGCAGGATTTTTAAAACGTCATCCAGCACTGTCGCTTAAAAGTCCTCAAGCAACTAGCTTATCTCGCACTACATTTAACTGTTTTTTTGATAACTTGGCAAACGTTATGGATAGATATAAGTTTTAGTCTAAATATATATGGAATGTAGATGAAACAGGTGTAACTACCGCCCAAAGACCTGCCAAAATTGCAGCCAAACGAGGTACAAAAGAGGTAGGAGTAATTACATCTATAGAACGAGAAAGGCAGTCTTTCGCTTTTTGCAACTGTATTTCTTTGAAGTCTTCGAATAATATGGTCTTGAAATCTCTTCAGGGAAAAAACAAAGAATGGTGGAATATGTCCTCCGTGAGCATTAATAGTTACAGCAACTGTCACTAAGTTGCTGTAACTATTAATGCTCACGGAGGACATATCCCACCATTCTTTTTTTCTCCCCTGAAGAGATTTCAAGACCATATTATTCGAAGGCTTCAAAGAAATACAGTCGCAAAAAACGAAGGACTGCCACACTAACCTATACTCCAGAAAGAAAGGTATTGAAAAAGAATATGAGTATAGAAAAAAAGGAAAGGAAAGCGATTTTAATTTCTGGCAAAGAAAGAGTTAAAGGGGAAAATAAAGAAAAAATATTTAAGAAAAATCAGCGACAGAATAAAGGAAACCAGCGGCATTTCGCGGGAACAGTGGGTCCAATGCACAGATTGTTAGGATTTGTTCCATGGTGAATGTACCAAAGGTGACTTAAACTATGTGTGGCACAACTGCGAGTCAGTATAATTGAACTCATGAACTCTTTGACTCAAGAAATTATTATTATTTTTAGTTTAGCTTTCTGTTACAAAAAGTACAGAGCTCGTAGTTAAGAGAGATTATTTTTGTTGATTAGAGATATATTCTACTTTCTAGATCTCATGGATTTGGAACATACTAAGTTTTTAATGCTGATCAAGCACTTCGTACCCAATAAAAGAAATTATTATATCCGTTTTTAAAGAAAAATTTTAAAAAAATTTATTTAATTTTCTATATTTCATGTTTCACATTAAGCATTTTTCATCATAAACTAAATGTTTTATTGACTTCCATCAAAAATCAGAATCGTTACTTTCATCCCCATACCATGTTACTGTCGTCCTGGGCCTAAAGGATGTAACAATGGCCCCGAATGACAAAGAATCCTGTAACTATTCTAATGTCAATATTGTGATGTTTAAATATTTATGCTATGATAGGTAAAACCTGGGGTCTTTCTAAACTTTAATTGACTTTATCTCTTCTCTATTAAGTCGGGTAAAAATATCCTAGAAGTAAAAAGTGTTACTTTTGTCCCCGGTCTCCCCTACACAGACAATAAAAAGGTTATTGATTTACGCTTACACTTATTTTGGAGTGTTAGTATTAATTAACATATATTGACCTAAAAATTTCTAAAAATAACCGCCTAATTTTAAGCTCACGCTAGTTGATTAATATAAACCATTAAAACAAAAATATCCATATATATATGTATGTATATCGGAAAGTAGGGTTTCACACAAGCGTATCTTCTGGCCTAATTAATTAAAAAGAAAAAATAAATCAACCTCAAACTTTGTCACCCTACCATCCTCAAATTATTTTATATTATTCACTCTAATATTTTTATAATAAAGGAAGTAAGGATAGTTCAGTAGTGTGCGTAAACTACTTCGCACTAATCAATAATCCTTATTGGCAGCACTCGTCCATGCAATGCGGTCAAGTAAGCACATACAAAGTGGACTACGGTAGTATGAATGAAATTGATACTTCAAACTTCGCTATTCAATGCACATAGTAAACCAGCTGACATCCTCACGCTACCATTCTCTTTTAAAAAGATAATTCGTAGTGCATGAGTGTATAGCTAGTAGTGCGAATACACTTATTGTAATTTGATTCCTCAATTTGCGCTTCCTTGTCTTTTTTTTCTTCATTGAATTTTTCAAAAAATTATGTAAACAATGAACGTACACCAATGGAGACAAAAATCTATATTATTTATTGGTCCTACAGGTTACCGACTAAAATAAAAATAGCCGTATATTTAATTTCAAAACAAATGTGCAACCACTATGGAGAAAACAATGTCTTGACTGTGACACAATAATAATGTAGAATGTATACCAGTGATAGTAATAATTAAAAACTAAAAAATAAAAATAATACTTGAGAGAGAAATGAAAGGAAAACATCATCCAGAAGACAATGAGCATTTCTACATAAGATGGATGCAGGAGCACGTTGCAACATGTTAGTTCTGGGTCTGGACAGTTCAAAACAGTTGGATACATTAAATGGAATTTTAGATAAGATGTAGGGATAAGTCGATTAAGCCATAAGATGTATTGAATTTTACAAAAATCTGGGTGCATCTCTTCTCTGCGCTAATGATGCTATGCTATGCTTAACTAACAATTCTACCTGAGAGGTATACCAACTTGGTTTTGTGCGTGAAAAGTCAACATTTACAAATCAATGCTTTCGCGGATGAATTTGCAAAGGTGTTTACTGCGGGTACATCCCGGATTCCACCACCGTTCATCATCCCTCATTTGACGTAGGTCTTATTACCGAAGATGTTTCCATAAGTACCTACAGATTAAAATCCACATTTCCAATTTCCTGGAAAGTGAGTAAAGTTGTACCAATTTTTAAACAAGGCAAGCAGGAAGATATTGTAACTACAGACCTATGCATCATTGTATGAAATTCGTTATTAGACGTTCGTTCAAGTAGATATATACCACCGTAGGTGGATAGGAAAGCCAAGGTATATCGGATATATCATCTATTCATCACTTAATTTGCTCACTAGCGCCAACGAGCAGTGGCGCAGATTCGATACAACCTTGAGTATAACTGCGAGTCTCAACGAGATTTGTTGCGTATACACCTACGCTGCAGTAAATACTATTTCGTGGTTTTACTTGTTTTTTTAAATGTTGCCTACGTCGCGAAAACGACCAAAGTTGCACAAAGTTACTCGGTTTATAGCAGAAATGCCTAAATTATGATGGCGTTAAGAATTAATTTGTAGTTTCATGGATGACTCTTAATAGGCTAAATGTTTGAAGTACATATTATAATTTATTTCTCACCATTTATTTTATGTGTAAACTTCTATGCGCCCGCCACTGGCTGTTAGCGCAAATTAAGCAACTCTATTCATCACATTTCACTTCATGAAGCGTGCGTTAGGTGTTGGTTGTCAACACCTGACTCGCCTCATTCTCTCGGTCACATTAGTTGGTGTGAAAAAAGTACAAATTATTAAATAGTTTTATGAAAGTCGTACATACACAGAAATTCTAAATTTATTTTATAGTGCATTTCCTAATTAGTACATACTATTCTCACTATAACTTGCATTACAATAAATTTTGGAACAGACGATTGCCTATTCCGAAGTCACTATGAGAATTAGCCGTAATTGGTTAATAATGAACGGCAAAACTTACGAGAAACAGCAGTGTGTGCTATATACTACACAATATCCTAGTCAGTCTAGTTGTTCTATTGCCGAACAGTGATAATAATAACAAATATTGCGGAAACACGTTCTTAAAATAATGAGGAAGTGCAAATATCATGCATACAAACTCAACGAAACTGAAAAAAATATTGCCACAAGACAAATTCGAACGCAGCATCTTTTGTAAACTGTTAATGAAAGAACTTGTGCAATGACATCCTTCATTTCATTCAAAATATTGTGTTGTTTGGGTCAACTTTTTAATCAACTTTCTTTTACAAAAAATCCACACCACACATACAATGCGCGAACTCAATATCTCCAATAACTTAATGTTTGGGTGGTTATCATGGGTAATAATATTGTTGATCTATTTTTTTATTAATGGTAATTTGACGAGTGCAAAGTACCTATGTGAATATGTTGGCTAATGAAATTATACCGGCCATTACTAATTGACCGGATGCAAACATGCCTCAAATTTGCTACCAACAAGATGACTGTCATGCACATAATAGTTTATTAATGCCCCAATATTTATATAATACATCCGGAAATCGTTTAACACGTACGTGGACATTCATTGGCTAGAAAGTGTTAAACTCGCCGTGTAACAGAAAACAACTCTGTTCTGCTAAAACGTAACTATTTATTTAGAATAAGTTTAAGAATTGTTCACCTTCAGATTTTAGTCAACATCTGGGATTCCTACATACATTTATTTTCGGAAATGTCGACAATACGAATACGTGATCACTTTCACTGCCCCTCCAAGCAGAGATCCGTGATCAGGTAGACAGACAAAAACCTACGTTCACTGCATACAAAAGGCATGCATTTAATTATTCGTATTCTAAATTATATTTAATCTCTCTTATTAAATATGGTGGTGTCAGATATCACTTAATCCGTATTACATTGCTAATTTTCTGAACGAATGAATATGTAATTAAGCCGTGATTCAAACACAGTAGTGCTTTGTTTTCGTATAATATTTTTTGAATGAATGTTTGTCGGCCTGTGCTCGGTAGAACTATAAATTATTCTGAAACTCTTCTTCGGGAGAAAATTCCCAAACCAAGTCAGTTCCTTTCGGGAGTTCGTTTCGACTCATTCGCGATAACAAGTGAACTTCGTCCGACTAGGACGGAGCAACGGTGCGTTCTCGTCCTCCGGACACAACTGAGTTCCTTTCCGTTCGAACAGGACACACAATATTCGTCTCCCTCGAACCGCTACAAGACAGTCTCGTCTTCGTCCGACTAGGACAAGACCCGAAGCTTTTCCTCTGCGTCTGTCCAGGAGCGAACAAACCGTTCGTCTACGTTCGACCACGACAAGACACTGTTGTTTTGTTATAAGTAGCATGTGGTACGTGTTAGGTGTTACCTTCACCACTTTGAAGCCCATTCTTAAGTTAGGAACCCCTGTGTCGCCCATTCAAGACTCACGTACTCACAAATGGCCAAACAGCCAAGTATTTCATCATTGCATCAACATCAGAGGCAACTCAACTCACAGCCGCGCTACTGTATCACTGATTCCATTTCATTCATTATTTTCAATTTTTAATTCATTACATTTTTAAAATAAATATACTTTTTAGGGGGCACTTCTGTTGTTTTACTTTGTTTAGTTACAAGATTACTCAACCTTTGTTTACCAATTAATTATAAATGATTATTTTATGTTAGGCATATATCATCGCGTTGGTATTATTTTTCACAGGTAACTAATCATATTAATTTTGAAACATAGAATTATTAAAACAATCTGCTTGCTTAAACACTCTTTTTTTCTATTTGCCTAAACAGCACGCACCCCCAATCATTTGTAATACGCCGGATTTGTCCTCATGATCTTTCCTTTGGGGTTATTTAAAACGTAAGATATTTAGCTGAAAGAGCAAATACTTTCAGTGAATGGACACAAAAAATTTAAGACGAAATTAGAATGGTACCAGCAGAATACTTAGTCAATGTTAGACACAGTTTTTAATATATTAGGCTGTAGTCTGTTTGCACATAGAGGTCACTTTGAACACCTTGCTTCTTTTTGCATTATCAGACAGAATTTTAGTTTTGGTTCTTCGTATTCAAAAATGTTATTTTTAGTTATATATTAAGGCTTTTTTAAATATTTCCAGGATTTATCTTTTATTTTCAATCATAGATCCCTTTCTTTCAATACCCATTCCTTCTAAGGTTTTAGAGTTTCCTTTTTGTTTATGCCTTTCAAGATTTTTTATTTTTGAAGGTTTTGCTCAGGTAATTTGATTAAGCCTTGATCTTGCGTTTAATAAGCGATAATTAGTATTGTAGTTGTATAAAATTTATGCTTAAATCTAGTCGGTGTACTGGTGTGTACTATAAATCCGGCTCACAATTTTAATAATACACCATTGCGCATCATTACATTGCATTTACATATGCAAGTTTAATTACATCGTTACTATATGCAACAACCGTGATAACTCATTAACAATAGAGTATCAATGCCTCCGCTGCCGGTTTAAATTTAGCGTCAGCTTTGATTCTCATTCATTCCACTTTTTTAAACCATACGCGCTTGACGCGCTATAACGCAACAACTATTGTTATCAAGAGTTTGAAGGTACTTGTGTCATAGGCGTTTGTAAAGGCTAATACCAGTTTCGCAATAGCAACCGCCAGGTTACAAACACACGCCATGAAAATATACGTTGGATTCTTTATTGTAGCATTAACTCTGGGATTTAGTACTGCAGGTAAATATGATTTTATCCATCATCCTCATTAATTTATAACATTAATTTAAATTTATTTAACTTTACTTATTTTTATGTGTCTTGAATCATAATCTTCGAATAACATGCGTACCTATTAGTATTGTCAATTGTCGATACAATATATTACAATTTACTCAAAGCTCTTAAAACTGGACCCAAATATGAATTACGAAGCAAATTATTTTAGTTCATTATTCAAAATCGATTTCAATCGATTCTAGTAAACCTGTACATGCGTATGTTTTGTTCTCACAATATTTGGCAAATTTATTATATACCTACAGGGCCCGGCAAAAATGTGGAATAATGCCATTATTTACTTAAATACTTTTCTAACCTAAATTTTCTTTTAATTATATTTTGGTGTGTTTTGGTCGAGTTTTCGTGACGTTTTTTTTTTTGTACGGTGTCGTTGCTATGGCAAGCAACTGTTTTTTTTTTACAGTAACGTATGTTTTTTTATTCCATTTTAGCAATTTGCACATACTTATACATCAGCCTGTATAAAATTTATAATGGATTAGATAACAAAAAAATTCAACAAAATTAGTAGTTTATTTTAACAAAATGACAACAATTGAATATAAATTAAAATTAATTCAGTGCTCAATGTGACTTCCATTTTTCTGTATGCACATTTCTAGTCTCTCACTGAAAGAGGGCCTAACATTTCCAAACGCATTATTTTCTATTACCCCATTTCACGCACAATTCTAATTCGGAGATTTTCTAAATTGTTCGGCCGCTTCATATAAACTTTACTTTTTATGTAACCCCATAGGAAATAGTCACAAGGGTAAGTCCAGAGATCTTCGTCCAATCCACCGGTTGGGGACATTATTCCGATAATTTCTGACCTCTAAACTAAAGTGTGGAGGGCCGCGTCTTATTAAAACCATAGGTTATTATTATTAGGGTAAATGGCCTGTAATGTCGGAACTACGTTTTGGGTCAATAAATTTAAATATTTCTCCATTGTTAACGTGCCATCTATAAAAAATGGTATTATCATTGATAATTCCTGCCCAAACATTCACTTTTTGGGGTCGTTGAGTGTGAGCTTCTATTAGCTATTTAGGGTTTTCTCGAGCCCAATAGCGACAATTATGTCTGTTAGCATATTTACCACAAATTGGCTTCGTCAGAAAACAGAATGTTGTTTCCGAAATCCGGATTTAGTTGGAACCCATCTCTCATGATTTCACAAAATTGCAGCCTTCTATCGCAATCATCTGTCGTGAGTTCTTGGAATAATTTGTATGGATGCAATTTCTCTCTTTTAAGCACTCTACGAACAGATCGTTCAGAAATATTGTAGTCACGTTGTAAATCATTGCACGATGTCCGGGGTCGTTCGTTCATCACCAACAAAATATCTAATGCAGCATCACGACCAGTAGCATTTTTGGTTTTCCCGTCTTTGGCTTTTCCTTTACGCTTCCGGTGCCTGCGTATTTTTGAATTAATTTGGAAACACAAGACTGTATAATAGAAGCACGGTTAGTATAAATCTTATGGGATGTGGTGATCGAAAACGGATACAACAAGAAGAATTATCATACTTCTTGTTATGTCTGTCACCACATCCTACCGTGATAAGAATATCAATTTTTTCCTGTTAAGTGAACCATATTTACCACACTCAAATGTAACTAACACACTCTAAATTATCAACACCGAACCTAATTGTCAAAAAATAACAACTGATAAACAATCGAAAATCGCCAGCAGGCACAGGCAATGACAAATTCGTTATAAGTGACTATTACATTAGAAATCGATTTTTCTCGGAAATTTCGTTATGTGACCCCAATACAATGTAACTATTTGTACGTAGAAAACATACTGATTCAGAAAAACACTTTAAAAAGCATACGTTACCATTTGTAACAAAAAGTTGGTTGCCATAGCAACGACACCGTAAAAGACGCCACGAAAACTCGACCAAAACACAGTAAAATGTTATTAAAGGATCATGCCAGGATTGAAAAATTTTATTCCGTTCGGGTATATGATGATAGTGAATACGAAATATATACATATGTATTTATATTTATTGATGGCTCCGTTATTCCTCGAAATCCTAAAATTGTTTAATCCACTCTTTAATTTTTACTTGAAGAAAAAACTATACTAAGGTTGAGCATCGTAAATTGCTATGAATGATTCCACATAAAACTATACAGTGCAAGCCTAAGGGATGGAATAAATTCAGTAAAAGTGAAATAATTTTTCTTGGGAAAACATCCTTCAACAGGTCGATTTTTTTAATGAAAATACACATTGTTGCATGAAAGTCGATTTTCAACCATACTTAGTTTTTGAGTAATGATCAACTTTCGTTAATTCTGTTCTTGATTTTGAGAAATCTTTTGATTGGCGAACCGATAGAATAACAATGTTGTCACCTTACACAAGAAATTTTTCGAGTAAATGACAATTGAGGGTTGGCTCGCTGTTGGGTTGAGTACAGTTGACTTTACATCAAAAAAAGTCGTCCTGTGCGGCGCGGCGTGCTCGAGAGCGGATGTTGTGTTTGATATTGACGTTAGCGGCGTTCAAATCGTTTAGAAGTCGCCCCTGTGTTTCGTGGGCGCAGATTTCGATAAAAAGTTGATTTGGTTGGAGCACTGTAGTCGTACCGTATCGAAACTCAATCAAGTATGTTTTCAAATTAGAAACTTAAAATACTTTATGCGTGCCTTTCTATTTCACTCAAGTTCATTGCAGAGTTTCAAATGGCGCCATTTTCTGTAATTCACCGGCTTTCTCCTATAACGTATTTATTGCCCAAAAACGTATTATGCGCTGTACTGCAAATATCAAATCTTTTGAATCTTGTACACCGTCTTTTGTCAAATTCAAGATAATAATAATAATAATAATAATAATGGCCCTCTATTGTCCAACAAAAGTGCATCCAATAACAGAACAATATTAAGTAAAGTAGAAAGAAAAACAACAAAAAAAAATATCATAATCAGTACATAGGAAAATATTCAATTAAACACATAGTAACAAGTTACTTACAGATCTATCTTAAGCTAATGACACATAAGGAGTGTTTGAAATTAAATCTAGGAATGAAATTTAACAATGAAAAGGATCGGGAAAATATTTATTACAATTTTTCGCAAGATACTGCATTTGCCAAGTATTTATATGTTAGAACTCTTCTCGTACATATATGTACTAATCAAACACAAAATACGTAAAAATCCAGATTTTAATACAGGCAATACTAGACATTGCAACCTACTCAGGACTTCGGTTAATACACTACCTCTAACACAACGTGATCCATTGACAATGGAAACTACATCTCAATCTACTTCCGCATGATTTACAATCCACTGCAAATATTAATCATGTAAATAAATGTTGTGGGGGTTTCTCCTGCACCGCTGCGTGTGTTGCATCGACGTGTTTTTAAGAAATTGTTAATTTAAAATGTTTTATTGTAATTCTTTGAAGGCATTCAATAAATTTCATTCCGTTGTAATAATGATACTGGAACCAGCTCCCGTTTCTCTTGAACCTGGACTTGCAGACCTTAATTAATATTGCTATTCTATTATTATTGTTGGTCTGTTGTTGTATATGTGATTTTAATGAAAATTCATTAATTATATTGAAGCTTTCATAATATGCTATATTAGGAAGCCAGTTTTCAGAGATGGGTAAGTTTTCTAACATACATTTTGTATATGTAAGCTGGTTTTAATTAAAACCATTATAAATAATTATAAGAGAGTAAGTGCTTTTGAGAGTAAGTGCTTTATGCAGGTCGAAAATAAAGTACTGTTACGATTGGTAACAAAAATTTTATAGTGTTGGTACATTCGAATTTTATAAGTAGTTGCCTGTTCAATACCAAGAAATGCCTGTAAAATCCTGTCAATGTTTGGAAGTACCTATAAGTGTGACAATTATTTTCTTTGATAAAAGGAAACAAACCCCCCGCAAGATCGCGATTGACGGACGCACACTTGGACGCACTTTTAAAAGTTATTTCCGCCGATAAATTCACGCCACAAATATACAACTTAATTAAAGACAAAAGATGTCAAACATCTGGTAAAAGAAGTTAATGTTTGTACTTTTTTGTAATGTCCTTTTTATTGGAAATTTAATAAATATACTTGTCCTGTGATAATACTTTTCTTTCCTTAAGATTTTCAGTAGATTGTCTTCTTTAAGACTAGGTTTTGCGGCCCACCTAGTCTACGGTCTTCATGCTTTTGGCCCACCAGTGACTCTGAGTTTGACATGGCCGCTCTAAATGTATTTCTATTGTGAGGGCTCAAACAAAAGAGGATCAACTATTCAAGCTCACACTGCAGCTGTTGAGTATACGTCTCAAGCATGCAGTGAAGATTTACTCGTCTCCAATACCTGGAACTTTGACAGTTCCCGGTGCCATCCAGTCAGGACTCATCCAAAATAAGTATTTACCGGTGCAAACGTCGATTTGCTTGTCCCAAATCCATCATAGTTTCACAAAACTGTAGTCGGGGTCGCTCTCGTTGAATTTCTGCACGAATTGAATTTTGTAGGAATGATATTTCTCCGTTCTCATGATACGTAACACTGTCATCTGACTAACTTCATTTTCTAATGCAACCAATCGAGACGTATCATGAGGATTCTCTTCTATATATAACAAAATATTCAGTCTGATCTTCAGTAATTTTTGGACGTCCAGGTTTTGGAATATCTTTAACATCACCAGTTTCTCTATGTTTAGACTCAATCTTACTGACTGTAAATTGGCTGATAGGTCGATCCGGATATTTTGCATTAAACTCCCGCCGACTTGTACTCCTCTTCCTGCTTATTTGGATCCTTTGTGTAACAGTTAAACTATTTTAGCATGAATACTAAAGTAAAGATTGCAAGGACTGTGGGGCAGCACAATAAAGACACTGTTCGGATTACTCCTCCCGCACAAAGTATTAATTAATTCGGGAC